>JAAIXI010000223.1:7917975-7987668 GCA_013403645.1 Heliconius nattereri
GTCTTCGTAGAGGAGAGATTCCTATAGGAGAGATGCCGCCGACTGTTGTCTACAACAGTCGACGACATCTCTCCTTGCGGACTTCTTCAATGCTGGTCAATGGTGGTTTCTTAGATTGCTCTCAATCGACCGAAGCATCTTCCAGGGGCGACGGGAAATCAATTCTAATGTGTCCCATTTACATTACAAGTGGTTGTCTGTCGCGCCTGGAATGGTTCGACATCTACTGATAGTTCTACCTCTAAAAGTAAGTTTTAAATATTTTTTCATCTTTACGCTTTTTCCGCATTTTAAGAGACATAAAAGAAGAAGAACAAGAAAAATAAGAAAGTGTGGTTCTTTTTCCCGCTTTTATTTTTATAATATACGAATATATAAATTATATACGTATACTAGCGACCCGCTCGCGGCTTCGCCCGCCTTAACTACCGAATTATTCATATAATGATGTTTGCAAAGCTCTTAAGATAATGTGAAAATTAATTAAACCCTAATGCAACCCGCATTTTCGTAATTCCAATAAGGATTTTCCAATTAAAATAAATTTTAAAAAATTAGATAGAGTTTTAAAATAAACACTAATAAATAACACAAATAACAGAAAACTTTAACGAAAGAAATTATAAACAACAGACTAAGATGTGTATAAGAGACAGGTTTTAACCAGATCAGTGCTCGTAATAAATACAATTTTGTTATTTAAGTCTCTTTTCAACTAATATTTAAAGGAATATCTTTAACAAACAATAATTTGAAACCAATCGTGATTCGTGGCTCAAGTGCACAAGCGTGACGCTGTAAACGCGACTGGTTGTGGGTGCGACTCCCACTGGAGAAAATGAAATATATTTTTGTAATGGGATCAGAGCGCCTTAACAACTTCAACCGTTTTTTTAGTGAAATAAGTGACGATAGAATAGTCGGTAGAAGAGCTGACAGAGAACTAAAAAACCGACGAGATTCTTCAGGATCTGACTCCGATTGGGATAAACAGGTTACTAAGCCATTGAAATATATTTCTAATATATATATATATATATATATATATATATTTATATTATATATATAAAATAACTTGCGTAGGAACGTGAAACTTGGACAGATGCTTACTTTCGTAATCTGGACGTCCACTAAGAAGGGATTTTGAAAAATTTTAAGCCTAGAGGGGTGAAATAGAGGTTGAAAGATTGTATGGTTTTTTTTTAAATCGGCACCGATTTTTATAAAATTTGAAATTTAGATTTTTAAAAGTATTTAATTGAATACGGGTTTCATCATTTTGTAGAATTCTCCCCCTAAGGGTGCAAATTAGGGGCTTAAAGTTTGTATAAGTTTTTTATAAAATTGGCCCAATTTTTATAAAATTTGAAATTCAGACACTTAAAAGTATTTCATTGAACACACGTTTCATAGTTTTCTAGAATTCTTCCCCTAAGGGAGTAAATAAGGGGTTGAAAGTTTGTATGGAAAAATCTTTAAACCGCCACCGATTTTTATAAAATTTGAAATTTAGACTCTTAAAAATATTCATTGAGCATGTGTTCATGGTTACCCCAGAATTCACCCTTAAATAAGCAAGCGAAGCTGCGCGCGTCCGCTAGTTAATTATATAATTAAATTGTAATTACGAGGCTAGTTGTGACTGTAATAATAAGTATATAAGGGCATAAGTGTGCGACTGTAAATGCGATAGATTATGAGTTCGATTCCCACTCGGTGGAATGAATTATTTTCATCTCCTTGCCTTGGTAACAAGATAAAGCAAGGCATAGATTTCTGCCACTTAATACGCAATATCTTGAAAATTCGGGACGCGGAAATTGCGAAAAACATTGGGCGAACACTTGGGATAGACAAGAGTAGAGTTCCTTCATTACCTTTGCCTACTTAAGAAATGATACGTGTCGAATAACAACTTAACGCTGCCAACCATTGTTTAATCAAATGAAAAGAATAAAAATTCCCATTAATAGGATTTGAACCCACAAACATCGATATCTTTCACTTACAATCGCATAACTTGGTATTAACTCTTCATTTAATTTATTAAGTAATTATCTTAGCTATCGAATATTAAGTTACACTACGGTGGACGAGCCATGGCCGCCTTGAAGTTAGGCATTGTGAACTATTGTGCATTGTTCACTCGAGATGAAAAAAAAAACAACAAACCACAACTCGTTGACCTTACTGTATATACAATGTACCTGCAAATATACGTAAATTGCATTTTTCATATATTACAGGTCCCGATATAATAACTACTGGATATTCTCCCTTACAAGTCCTAAGTATACTCACGTTGACTGTTGGCCTGTTGCAAGTAAGTAAATGTATTTTAATAAAAATAATCAGCTTCACGCTGTATCCCGCACACAGCACGGTAGACAGAGGGAACCTGGGAACCTCGTGTTAGGACACTTCTCTTGCCCACTTTCCGCTACAAAAATATACAATAGATAAATTAAAGAACCCTTATACCGTATGCAGTACAGCATGATGCGCCATATTAAAATAATTTAAATATAACTAAAAGATTAAACAATTTAGCTTTAATATTATTTAACTCGCTAAAAATACTCTTATGGAAAACCCATTAATTTTTTTACATATCGTTATTTGAATCCGCGCCCCTTGGCAATTGAAACGCTCTGACCACTAAGATTACTTTCACTAATAGCTTGGACGTCGTCACAAAGGTGCTGGTTCAAATTCTGATGCGTTAAATTTTTTTATATGTAGAATGACAGTTTAAATTATTATTAAAAATTTATAAAATCGATATAAGTAATATTAAAGTAGAAGTAGACTTAAAATTTGAATTCTTCAAGCACCGACTCCGTGGCGCAACGGTAGCGCGTCTGACTCCAGATCAGAAGGTTGCGTGTTCAAATCACGTCGGGGTCATTATACTAGGTCAAATATTCTTATTAGATTTTGCTTTTTAATTTTCTTTTCTTTTTTATTTATTGTTTGTATTGTTTTTTCTCTTTTTTTTTGTAGTTTAATATATTTAAAAAATAATATGATTTTATTATAACCATGTTGAAGTTGAATATTTTATTGTATTTTAAAATTAAATAATTATGATTTATTCGAAGTAATTTGGTTTAAGTATAAAAAATGTTCTGAATATAATCCCAACGGTTGCGGATTCGATTTCCACTCGAGAAAATTAATAATTTAATATTTTCATTTCCTTGTAGCAGGAATCGTCAAGTTACTCATGAAATGCATCAAAAATTCGTAGCTAAACGAAGTGTTTTAACACTATGTTTTCTCAGCCTACCACGCTACATGCGGAATACAGCGTGTTTTAAAATGTTCGTGTTATTAACACTTTTTTCTTTGAAAATAAAAGAAAAATACCCTTAAGCTAAATATTTTTATTTTTAATTTTCAGGTTATAATGTGGATAATGCGTCTAGGCGCAGTGTCAACGCTGCTCTCGGAGCCTCTGGTATCGGGGTTCACTACGGCCGCCTCGTTTCACGTACTGTCGTCACAATTGAAGGATTTGTTTGGTATTAAATTACCTAAACTGGGATCTAATTATAAAGTCGTGTTTGTGAGTATGGTTTTTAATGTTTTTTTAATACATGCTGTTTGGGTTTTTTATGATTGGATCAGACAAAAAAAAAGTCGACCGAAAAGTGATATTTTTTCCATACTTGTAAAAAGATATAATATTTTTTTTATTTTTTTAGGGGGAAGCTAATGTTAAGACACTCCGTTCCCCACTTTCTGCCGAATTCTGGAGGCTTTGCGTGTTAAGTGGCAGAAGTGATCGCCGCGCTTTGCCTCAACACCGGAGCGAAGAAATAGAAATATGAACGTAAATAAATATTTCACTTCCTCGAGCGGGAATCGAACTCACAACCGTCGCGTTACAGTCACACAGGCGGTCTCTATATGAAGATATAATATTTATGTATAATGTGCAATATGTTTTTATTAATTTTTTTAGTTTTTATTAATAGCATGAAATTTAATATTTAAGTTTCCCAATTAATTTTCCTATTTATTTACTTTCAGCATTTTTATTATTATCTTTGTCAAAAAATGCTACTAAAATAAAGAATCAAAAATAATAATATATTTTAATAAAGTGTTTGTCTATCTATTTATTAGAATTTTGAAGTATTACAACTTGTAAGTAATTATATTATATTATATACGTAGTTCTAATGATTTTCTTTTTATTATGCTTATTTCAGACGGCCATAGAAATAGTGAAAAATATGCCAAACGCTAATTGGACGGCGTTCGCGATATCAGCGTTGGCCTGTACCATCATAGCTTTGAACAATGAAGTTCTTAAAGTGAGTTATTTATATTTATTGTAACTATTAATATAATTTAGGGAACAGAATGTCTTAACACTAGGTTCCCTCTACCTACCCTGCTATATGCGGGATATGCCGTAAAGCTACGTGCTACTATAAACGTGACAGGCAGTGTGTTCGATTCCCACTCGAGGAAAAGAAATATGTTATATTTTCAATCCTCCTTCTGGTGACGAGACAAAAGCGTGACATTGAGTTCCACCATTCAATACCCTTAATGCCTTCAGACATCTGAGAAATTTCTTTGGAAACTCTTATTCGTCCAATTTTCTATGCTAGTGGTACTACACTATTAATTTAATTGATAATAAAAAAATGTATATATAATATTAATAAACGAAGCCTTGGTTTTTTTAAATATAAAATCGACAGCAAATACATTACATAATCTTTAAATAATAATAATTATATACATTACTTCTTTATTCCAGCCATGGGTAAGCAAGAGAAGTCGTGTGCCAGTGCCTATAGAACTTTTAGCTATAGTCATCGGTACATTAGTATCAAAATTCGTAGATCTGAAAGGACACTATGGAATCTCTTTAGTGGGAACAATACCTACTGGGTAAGTAATGTTTTTTATAAGAAAAAATAATTACGGAAATGAGGCCATCATAGCGTAAGGGCACAAGCGTGTGAGTGTAACGTGACGGCTGTGGCTTCGATTCCTACTCGGGGGAATGAATTATTATTTATTAATATTTTCATTTGTTCGCACTGGTTACAAAGCAAAAGCGCAGCGTTGAGTTGCTACTGGGGAGGATACTGAAGGACTGGTAATGCCTCAAAAATTCGGCGAAAATGGGGAACAGAGTAGCTTAACACTAGATTTGCTCTGCCTACCCTGCTATAAACGAGATACAGCGTGAAGCTGAAAGCGTGCTTTTCCTAGACGTAAAGAGATAATCTATATTGTAATTTGTCTTATACATATCGTGATATTATTTAAAATAATAATGCTACTAAATAAACTAAAACAATCCTTATATTAACAGTTTACCAGAACCCACGGTGCCCGCTATAGAGCTCCTTCCCACCATCGCCTTAGACGCGTTCACCATCACCATGGTGACGTACACCATATCCATGTCGATGGCCTTGATATTTGCTTCTAAGGATAAATATGAGATCGATGCTAATCAAGAACTTTTGGCTTTGGTAAGGTTTTTTGATTTATATGCGTTTTGGCTTTATTTTATATTGTTTTTTTATGATATTATAGTACGGTTGACGAGCCGTGGCTGCTGTGCAGTTACCTTTTAACAATAGCTTTGCTCTCATGGTGAAATGGATTGAAATTAATGAAAAAATGATTTAGTAGTTCCTGATATTAGCGCGTTCAACAAAATAATGTTTTCAGCTTTGTATTAGTGTAGATTAGTATGAAGTCATGAAATGTTTAAGATGCCCTTGTGGCGTACATAGAAAATATCTGACTGTAAATATAACAGTTGTAGGTTCAATTCGAACTTGAAGTATTGATTATATTTAAAAATATTTTAATATCGACATTTTGTTCCAAAAAAAGTTACTTTTCCATCAGTTGTGATTTGTTTATGTCAAAAATCTTTTTAAATTTAGACTTATTTTTATATAAATAAAGTAATATTATTTACTATTGTATTGTATTTCAGGGCACAAGTAATGTGTTCGGTTCTTTCTTCTTCTGTGCTCCACTCTGCGCCAGCTTGTCCAGATCTTATATACAATACCAGGTAAATAATAATATTAGATAATTATCATTATTATATTTAGGGGTAGCGGCACAAGCTCTATATAATAGTGACTGTAAGTGCGACAGTTATGGGTTCGATTCCCACTAGTAACAAATATTCAATGCTTTCTTTTCCTCATTAGCGTTGAATTTCGCCATTCAATACGCAATGTCTCGAAAACTGGACGTTGCGTCGGGGACAGAGTGTCCTAACACTAGGTTCAACAGCGTGAAGCTAAAAAAATCATAATATTTATATTACTCTAAACAGAGTGAATCTATTATATTAAACCAAATTGTTCTCTACTTTCCGCTTACTTTAAAAACAAAATATTGATACGTACAATATTTTTTTAATTATACAATTTTATCGTAATTTATATCTAATTTTATCTATCTATCTTTTAATCCAGGCAGGCAGTAAAACTGGTGTAACTTCGATAGTTTCGGCGAGTTTGATACTATGCGTGTTACTGTGGGTTGGTCCTTTCTTTGAACTGTTACCTCGTTGCGTGTTGGCCTCCATCATAGTGGTGTCTTTGAAGGGCATGTTCATGCAAGTTAAGGAACTGGCTAAGTTAGTATGAGTTTTTGTTATTTGGTATTCATTTGGTATCCCTGGTAACGACGTAAAGTGCGGCGAGTTCCGCCACTCGACACGCAATGCTTTGAGATTTCGGTGAAAAATGGGGAACGGAAGTGCCTTGACACTAGGTTAACAGGTTTCCTCTGTCTACCCTAGCATGTGTGGCATACAGCGTGAAGTTAAAAACATAAAATATAAAAGTTTTTCTTGTTAATTGGTATAAAATTAGATATATTTTGTTTAATGATTTATATTTATGAGTATTAACAATTTTGCACTATATTAAAGTGAAGATAATAAATTTAAAAATAATATCATATTTAAAATAAAAAATTTACTTTTAATTGTACTGTTGTTTAATTGTCGCGGGTAGACATCAAACTTGATAGACGTGTTTTTAAAGCTCTGTATTTTTTTATAAAAAAGGCTCTTAAAAGTACATATATGTGGTGAAAGATTGATTACCTGTGTTTAAGTTGATAATAACTAAACTCACTCACTGTTTTCTACACTATATTTACAATGACTACTCCTGTGGAGCAACTTATGAAAGGTATGGATGAACTGTCCTCTATNTTGTGCAATAAAGAATATATTATATATGAAGAGTGAATTACAACATTATGCTTAATTTATTACAGATTTTGGAGGCTAAGCAAATTGGATGCCATTGTGTGGCTTGTGACTTTCTTGACGACAATGTTAGTTAACATTGATATTGGGTAAGTCTTTATTATGTTTGTATAGGACGGATCTCATCGCCGCGCTTAGTCTACCACAATATTGAAATGAAAATAATTTAAATATATATTAATATTCTATTCCCCAGAGTAGGAATCGAACCCACAACCATCGCTTGTATAACCAGATACTCTCCCACTGCCACGACGGCTCTATATTTTTTTTATTTTTATAGTCCAAATATAAAATATTAATATGGTATTTTTATTGTTTACAGTCTCGGCGCAGGATTAATAGCAAGTGTAGGAACGTTGTTCGTTCGCTCACAGAAGCCTTATACTTGCCTTTTGGGAAGAGTTCTCGACACTGACTTATATTTGGACATTAAGAGATATAGAGCTGTAAGTATTACTTTATTTTTTTTAATAGATTTTCAAAATTACAATAATTTCACAGTTCACTGCATTCAATTGCCTTATTTTTGCTAATTCTGTAGATTTTCTTCAATGCTTATTACTTAAATTATATAAAAATAATTTAATTTTGTGACAACAACACGCCACGGCTCATCCATTCCATTTCCATATTATTATAAAAGGATAATATAAAATATTGTAAAACACCAATTATTATTATATTAATTATAATAAACATCCACCATCTTGCTAAATCAATGATTCCAATTTGGTATTTTAAAGAGTACGGGTACTTTTTATCTGCAATTAAACGCATGTTTTTTGGTTATTTTTTTCAATAGTTAAAAAACTTTAAATTTCATTTTCTTCAACGGTTTGATAGATCTTTGACAGGCTTATCAAACTTTGACAATATTAAATATGTCATAAGTAAACTATGATTGTATATTTTATAAAAAGCTCTTATATGTATATTTTTTAATGCTTACTGTCGAATTGTGGAAATATTTGTGTAAAACTATTTTCTTAAGTGTGAAATATTCTTCTAAATAGGTTTAAGCATTTCCAAAGTTTTGTTAAATACGTTATGCTTACTTGTATGAAATATTATAAAAGTCCCTCCGCTCGCAGGAACATATGACCTTAGATAAATAAGATAATATTTTGTTACGCGCCGCCCGGCGTGTCGGCAACTCTCGGGTCCGGTCGCCGAGCTGTCGGGAGGGGCGTGGTGGCAGAATGACGCGCGCTTATATATAAAGTTTGGCGGGAAAATACGCTTGGGTGTCGTGAGCAGTACAGTGCATCGTAATTAACATTATTGGTTAAAATATAGCATTTGGAAGTGAATAAGTGTTTGGATTTCTACTCTTTTCGTTATAATTTGTATTTTTTTCTCTCTCACAGGCTGAAGAGATCCCCGGCATAAAAATCTTCCACTACTGCGGTGGACTCAACTTTGCTAGTAAAAACCTGTTCCGAGCGACTTTGTTCAGAAAGATCGGTTATCTCAAATCTGAAGAAGAGAGTCACACCAAGGAATCTTTTGAGTGGGACTCGAATTATAGTAATAAGGTAATGTCACATATAAATAAATAAAAATAATCAAATACCTTTAACTGATAATTTAGAAACAATATGCAAAGATTTATATAAGATTTAAGATTTATATTTATATATAATAATACCACCATATCATAAAAATACAGCTCATTATGTCTAGGCACTCCTATGTATTAAATGTTGATCGAATTTTTATTTAACACATTTTTAAACTAAATATAACGTTAAAACCTAATATAACTAAATAACCGAAATAACGTTAAAAACTAATATTATTTCATCCGTTTTCATATTTTAGGTGCAATGTGTAATAATCGACGCTACGGCCTTGTCTTATGTGGACGCACCAGGAATAAAGAGTTTGGTGGCGGCCCAAAGGGAATTAGTGGCTAATACTGTCACAGTTTTACTTGCTGGGGCTAATGGTAAGATACTTGTTCTTTTTTTTAGCTTCACGCTGTATCCCGCATATGGCATGGTAGAGGGAACCTAGTTTTAAGACACTCCTATCCGCCCTAATTTCCAAAATATTTCAAGACGGGGTTAAGTGGCGGAACTCAACGCCTCGTTTTGTCTCGATACAACTAATTTTGGTTTACTATATATAGGAGATTTTTAAAGCTAAGCTAAGCTAAAAGTCGGGTATTTCTAATATTCTATTTCTAATTATATTATAGTATTTCTAATAATCTATTTAAAGGTAATAAATATGAAACGCAGAATTTCAAGTTAAAAGTTACTTCAAGGTTAATGCACCATATATTAAAAAATATATTTTCGTTCTAGGTCCAGTATTAGAAATGATAGAGCGTTTCAACACATTAGAATCCGAACGACTTCAACTTGACACTTTCCCAACTGTCCACGACGCGGTCGTTTTCTACAAAATGTTGGAAGCCAAGAAAGAAACTATTACGATACAAACGTAAAGGAAACGAAGGTTACTTTTCATATTATTTAAATGTTTTCGCCAGTATTTTAAAGGAAGTGCCTTGTTTATTTAGTAGTTTTTTCTTTTTTTTGGGGTAGAGAAAGATTTTGTGATGAAAACAATATGGCATTGTTTTTCACTTTTTTTAATTGATATAGTTTTATATAAAGTGATAATTGATATTATCTATAAATCAAATATTAATTTGATGAATAATTTAATGAAAAATGTTTAAATTGTATTGTATTTATAGTCCTTTTTCGTCTTATAACATGAAATATTACCTTTATGTATGCTTAGACGCAGTTAGTGGCATTAAATTTATAAATATTCAATTATATTCATTAAAAAAACCTTTAGAAAATGACTGAAATAGACCACACAGGAACAAATAGTGATGTGTTTCTAATTTTCTCTATCCCGAATACGTAATAGTGACGTATCTTTTACAGATAAAAAGATAATATTTACTTATTATAATAATATATTGTATTGTATAAGTAAAGTACGAAACCAAAATATAAAAAAGTATTTTTTGTAAATAAGTAAATACTTAACTAAGCTATCAAAGATAATTTAATAAGTGAATAGATACTTAATTGTAAATATTAAATTAATTTTGACTTTTTTTAATATACATGGTGGAATTGTCAGCACCACTTTAAATAAAACCACTATTATAACTACTCTATATAAGCCTAATATAATTCGGAAAAAAAATTATTCCCAAAAATGAAAGATATTTTTTCAAACAAAATAAATGCGGCAATGTCGCACTCGTATGTGTGCGTCACACAAAATACAGGTATGGATAAAAATCGTGAAATGAAAAAAAATCCTACGTCCAAACTGTTGAGGTACCTTAATCAATTTCTTTAATTCTGGGTTTAAAATATTTTACCCTATATGCAGTTTCAGTAAAAGTGGCGCTGCCTCTTCCATCCTGTATATAATGGTGCTACAGATTATAACATTTTGCAATGCCTATAAATGTTTTTCAGTATGAAGTTTAAATAATAAAAAACTAAGTCATTCAAGTCAAAAATCTTTTGAAATTTAAATCAAATTTGAAATATATTTTTAATATGGCAACACAAATTTTGGCAATTTCTACTTAATGATAAATAAACGGGAAACTGAAGCTTTGTATTTTTAGTTTTACATTCAAATTCCGCATATAGAAAGCATCGAAGAATTTGAAGTAACGCCTCTTGGTTCTAGATTTACGACGTTCAAACATTTTACTATAAAAGTATAAAACTTTGTTTGTATTAAAGAACTTGGACGGAATCTAGGAGGCGCGGGTACAAATTCGATTTGATTTTTATATGGAATGTATATAATATTAAGTAAACGAATAGTTATTTAGAAGATGAAATTAGTTTGTAGTTTTGTGTCATTGTGATATTTTGTACCTAAAGATGTATTTGTACTTATTTAAAGTTTAATATATTTGTTATATTTAATATTTTTATGTCATTTCCTATCGCTAAATATATATTTTTTACCCTTAATAATATCTTTTTCAGAAAATAGATTATGTTTTTGTTCTGTTTTATTTTTAACAGTTGATAGAACAAAAAATATAATAAAAAACCCAGAAAATATTGTAAATTATATAAAATATAAAATCTGTCTGCTGATAGTATTATTACTATTGCAACTACATTTTTTTTAAAAAATCATTATAACATATTTTTCTACGATAAAATAAAAGAATCATTATAATAATTCGGACATACACAGAAATAATACAAATTAAAACAAAAATTAACAAAATTTCAACAATAACAATTTATTAAAATTTCAACAATAAAAATTTTAAAAGACAACTATTAAAATTTCATAGGTTCCTATTATGAAGAACAACTTATTTTCAAAGTATAAGCCCATTGTGGGGGCGGTGAAGAGAAACCACGCGCTTCTGCCTCAGGCTGTTGTTCATATGGATTCTTTATTACTTGTAAGAGAAAACGCAGCTAGAAGATAACAAATGATTTTTACTATGATTTTTTTCACACTGACAGCAGGGTAGGCAGCAGGAACCTGGGAACCCAGTTACCATTTTTAACTTTCCGCTGAATTCTGGAGGCATTGCGCGTTGAGTGGCGGAGCTCAACGCAACTAATTTTTACTAAGATAAACACAGGGCAAAAAATAAAAAAAATTGGTGCCCAGATGTCCTTGTAAGTTTTGCATTAGTCTTTTTCCTACTTGCACTTAAGTGGTATTCCAACGTTTTTTAACTTTGTTGTAATCATATTTGTGAGCACGATTTGGAATCTTATCATCACATTCCTATAAATAAATAGATTTTAACACCATGTCTTATTAGTAATGTTAATAATAGAAATATTAATCATATTAGTAATCTTTTCGCAAAACAATTCCCTTCGATATTTAATCTTCCAATACTTAGCCAAAGAGTATCGCTAAAGGTTTCCTACCCACAAATATCTCTATCTAAGAGTCACACAACTGAACGGGACGTCGCTAAAGCTCTGAAGTCCTAGGACTCTAGCAAAGGTGCGGGACCGGATTGTATACCGGTACCGCCACTGTTTATAAAGACGACCCAAAAATATCTAACTTTACCGTTAAAAATTTTTTTAATAAGTCTTTAGAAACTTCTACCTTCCCCAGAGCTTGGAAGTTCGCTAATGTTCTTCTTATTTATAAAGGAAATAAAGATAATATACGCAATTACCGACCTATATACTTGTCAAATACATTTTCTATAGTCCTTAAGAGTATAGTGTGTCCTATCGTCTCTCTCTATTCGAATAATATAATTTCAGTTGATCAACACGGGTTTGTCCCAAGTAGATCGACAGTTTCGAACTTGGTTACTTATATTTCTACATAACCAAGAGCTCCTAGAAGTGTCGGTAAAAAGAGATCTCGGGGTTTTCATTGACAGTAAGCTCCCTTATTCTGTTCACTATAATCAAATGATCTCTAAAGCATGGGCACTGCTGGGTCTGATTCAGCGCATTTTGTGGAGTTCAAGAGAACTGACTCTATGTTAGCAATTTTCAATGCTTTGGTAAGGAGTTTTGGCCATAATCTTTTAAGACTTTTGTGATTTGTTCATGAAAATAACTTTGTCAGAAAAAGACTAAAGTAAATTGGGACCACAAGGAAAGCACCAGCTTTGAAACATAAAGAGAATTATTATTTATAATTTTAGAAACACTTAATTTTAGACACACATTACGCACACTGCTAGCTGCCAATATATGTAGCTGTTGAAAACGCGTCAATAGTACCTACCAACGAATTCTACAACATCGTTTAGTTTACCCAACCGTCAACTAGTGGGTGTAAATGTAGGTACTTAGTAACTCATTACAGCTAATCTGGATAAGTTTGATTCTTCGTGTAACATGACAGCGGGACTTCGAACTAGTTTCGATATTTTTTCCGGATGATACAACAATACTGTTGACTATTTTTATTTAATATTTCGATTTCGAGAGTACGAAATGAAATTTATTGAGGATTAAAACATGAATATTGGTTTCAAGAGTAGGGCCACGGGAGAGGAGGAAGGGCAGGGCCCTGTTCGTCACAGGATATTTTATCTGACAAACACCGAAAAGAAAATAAATGACAAATAATAAAAATTACCTAATCTAACAAACTATGACATTCTAATATCAAATTAAACCTTGACTCTTCGATCTCCAACTTCATAAAATTAAATATCAACAATTTTGACGAAAGATATTTCTGATAAGCATATTTCTTTGTTTTATGTTGACTAAGGCCTTAAGGCCTTAGGACTATACAAAACTACCAGTGCCAAAGCTTTGACTACAGCATTTATAGATAGACATACTGATGTCTAACTAACGTTAAAATTGAAATAACAACAAATATCCTAGGATCCGATTTGCCTAACAGAATCTACTTACCTTCTCAAAATCATCGTTCTCAGCGTCAACCAGAGCCTCGTGCAACATATAATTTCGTGGCACGTAAATGGGGTTTACTGCTAGCATTCGCCTTCTACGCTCGTCTTCGAATAGACCGGGGGCGCTACTTGTGTCTACTGTTGTAATAAATATTAAGACATTTAATGTCTCGAAAAAAAATATCACTAATTTAGTGATGTAATTTCCCTTTTTTGTCAGTTTCACGCTGTATCCCGTACATGTGGATCCCGCAATGTGGGTAGGCATAGGGAAACTAGTAAGGCACTCCTTTCTCCACTTTCCACCGAATTCTAGAGGCATTATTTGTAATTGGCGGAACTCAACGCCGCGCTTTGCTTCGACACAAGAGCGATGAAATGAAAATATAAATTTAAATAAATATTTCATTTGTCCTCCTCGAGAGGAGATCGAACCCACAATCAGTAGCATTTACAATCACACTTTGTGCCCTGCCGCCACATGAAGGTAATGATTGTTTTTATTTATCTACCTCCTTGTCTAAAACATCTAGAACCTCTTTGTATGTATAGCAGAATAGTTAATATACTGTAGTAATACGTATTAATGTAATGAAATAACTATAGTATATTAACATAAAATAGTAAATTGTATTACTTTAAGAAAATAACGAACCAGCCTCTTTATCCAGTCTTTCTCTATACTGATCGAGCCAACATCCCCAAGAGAAATGTGAAGACAAACGTTTCAGTGACCATTTCTCTATTAATTTTATTTCACTGACCATTTCACAAGGTTCCAACTAGAAAACACCATGAAATATAAAAAAATACGTTAAAAATTTTTTGATCACCATGTGTCAGGTGAAACGAACCCGTACCTATATACTTTTTATCCACATCTAGATGTTTTACTTAAAATGTTAACTTGGAATTTTGTATAGTAAATCTATACTTGTCTATACTCACTAATATTAATCTCGGGAACTGTTATCGTAATTATAGTTCGAATTGAAAAAACACTCAGGTAAAGCCACAGATAAAAGTAAAATATATAACTAAATAAGTAAAAATATTTTACTTCAGCCAATTGTCGAAATGTAGCAGTAAAATCAGCTCCAGTGTGTTGCATCATGTCAAGCAACTTCTCAACTAACTCTTCGTCACCCCATCTCTCTTTCTTGAGACCAATTTTTAATAGGAAAGTCTCTCTGTTTATAAACTTTATAATTAAAATGTGACAATGTCGATATAGTCTTCTAACAGGCAGAGCGTACTCAGTGCTAAGACACTCCGTTTCGCACATTCCGCCGAAATCTGGAAGCATTGAGTGTTGCATGTTGAGGTCAACGTTGCGTTTTGCTTCGACACCACAGCGAAGAAATGAAAATAAAAATTAAACTGGTCACTGGCCTCGAACTCGAACCACTTACCAAGACCAAGTACTTAACAAATATTTTAGTAAAAGGGTAAAATTATATTACAGTACATACAATATCTTATTTTTGCAATACGTATCCAAAGTCTTTATGACGTGGGACATGTGAAGTTGCTGTGATGGCGTCAAGAGACCTTCCATGGCGTTTCCTAGTTGTGCTATATTCCATACTATTACCTGGAAAATAAATCTTTTTGTGTTGAACAATGCACTCATAAACTCTACCTTATATTTTGAATTATAAGTATATTATTAAAAAAAAATTGTTTAATAGGGCTACTAACCTTCGAATTCAAAAACTAACATATTTTATACAATAACATTTTTATTCTATCGAGAAAAACATAATAGAAAATAAACTCACATCAGCTTGTTTCCCCAGTGAATACCTTCCTTCTCCATCAGAACAGTTGGCCACAAAACCGCTATCATACAAATCGACGAAACCAAACGGACCGTAGTCCAGAGTTACACCTATTAGACTCATGTTGTCAGTATTTAGTAGACCGTGTATGAAACCTAGACCTAGAAAATAATTAGAGAATAGAGTTTTCGTTTTATTTATTCATTTTTGAAATTAATCTGATAATATTTGCATTTCAGATTCTGTTTCCTTCAGAACTCTTGACGAAGGTGAGACTTATAAATATCTTGGAATGTCTGAAGCATTGGGTATTGATGATCGGAGCATAAAGCAATTGGTGAAGGAGCGTTTCTTTAGTCGCCTGAAAAAAGTGCTTGGCAGCCTTTTATCTGGTGGCAACAAGGTGCGTGCTTTTAACGGTTGGGTTATGCCGCTTTTAGCCTATACTTTTGGCATTGTAAGATGGACACAGACTGAGTTAGACTCCGTAGATCGCCAAATACGTAAATTGTTGACGACATACCGAATGCACCATCCGCGTTCGTCTGTAATGAGACTGTATATCCCGCGTAAGTGTGGAGGTCGTGGCTTTTTGAATGTCAAGAACCTCCATAACCACGAGGTATGCAGTCTTAGAGAATATTTTCTCAAGATTGACGTGGATATGCACAAGGATGTGGTAACAGTTGACAAAGGCCTTACTCCTCTTTCCTTGGGCAAAGAGAACTGGCGTCGGCCTGTAGTACTTACTACTTCTGATCGCATGGCTGTATGGAAGAGCAAGGAGCTGCATGGTAGATTCCACAGAGCCCTAATGGGCCAGGACGTGGATACTGCTTCATCATGATCTTTTTGGAGAAACTGAAGGTTTTGTCTGTGCAATTATGGACGAAGTTATCAAGACATGGAACTACCAGAGACATATTATGAAAGATGGCACTGTCGACATCTGCCGGGCGTGTCATCGACCAGGGGAGTCCCTCGGACACATTGTCTCTGGTTGTTCTCATCTTGCTAATGGTGAGTATTTGCATAGACACAATTAAGTAGCCAAGATAATACACCAGCAACTTGGCTCTTCAATATGGCCTTGTAGAATTGGAGGCGCCTTACTACAGGTACAATCCCATGTCTGTTCTTGAAAATAGCTGTGCTTTGCTCTACTGGGATCGGTCTATTATTACTGACAGGTATATTGTTGCCAATAGACCTGATATAGTACTAGTAGACCGAGTGGCGCGCCGCGCAGTGATTGTCGACGTTACTATCCCACATAAATATTGGGACCTAGCCCATGAGATTACCGCCATGTGGGATGTCAATACGACTATCATTGTGCCGATAGTGGTTTCGGTTAACGGTTTAATAGCGAAAAGCCTCGACCAACATCTTTAGAGGCTATCACTTAGCTGTTGGATCAAGAACCGGATACAGAAGGCAGTGGTACTTGAGACGGCGCGTATTGTGCGGAGGTTCCTCTCTCTGGAGCCCTAGCCACCGATGGCTTGGACCCTTGTCCCGCCCTCAGAAGAGTGGTTTTTTATATTTTTAAATGTATTTTTTTTATAATAATTTATATTTAAAAATGTAAAATTGATTCACTAGTTTAATAAAAGTATATTCATAAAAGTATGGTATGGAATGGTATTTCATTCTTAGCTGAGCAGGTTTTTTAGCATCACGATGTATTCCGCACATAGCAGGGTACGCAGAGTGAACCTGGCAACCTAGTAATTAAGACACTTGCATTCCCACTTTCCGCTGAATTCTGGAGGCATTGCAGTTATATATATAAATACAAATTTTTGTTGGCGGTACTTAACGCTGCGTATCAGCCTAATAAAATAAAATATATATATAAGCAGATTCGTTGGTTTTGTGAGTTAGTTATAATAATATTTTTGGTTAGTTGCATTAACACAATGGTTGTATCATGTATGTTCTAATATTATACAAAAGAAAATTTTCTGATATATATTTATGTATCAACCCGTAAATACGTGTTTACGTTATCTTTCTCCTCTTTTACCACTCACTAAAAATGTAATCTTTTAATAATATTACCTTGCCATTTAGCAACAAGATCAATCGTTCTGTGAGCAATCTCAGAAAATAGTCTTATATATCTGTTCTCATCTGAAAGTTGGATATCCGGAAAGTGTTCCTACAAAGTTATAATTATATATTTTTAAATACTATAATAAAAAATGAAAACCATTTTTTTCTGTAATTTTTATCTATAAAGAAACAATTAGTACATTTAGTCAAAGGTCGAGTAACATAAATCTCCACTCACTTTTATCACAAAGTCAGTCAATTGCTTCAATAGACCCAACTCTCCGCTCTTCGCCAAAATTTCTAAAGAGCCAAAACGCAACCAACTCGGTGAACACCTGAGTAACACTCCAGCGCGTTCACGACGAGGACACCCAGAATATAAACGATCTCGTACAATAGTTTCATCACTTGCTGTTTAACATAAATTATTTTAATTTTTTAAACAGTAAAAATCCTGAAATTTAATTAATTATATTCTTTTTACAGCTTCACACTGTGCCTCGCATATAGCAGGGTATTCAGAGGGAACCTCGTGTTAAGACATTCCGTTCCCCACTTTCCGCCGAATTCTAGAGGCATAGCGCGTTGAGTGGCGGATTTCAACGCCGCGCTTTGCCTCGACACCAGAGCGAAGAAATGGAAATATAAATTTAAATAAATATTTCCTTTTCTCGAGAAGGCATCGAACGCACAATCAGTCGATTTTGCACCACACTTTGTGTCTGCGCCACGCCTGGCCTATACATATCGCACCTTTAGAATCATAGACACCTAATTTTAATAATTATTGTCAGAAATTGACCTAAAGTAACGATCTTTATCGACTCTGAATAAAATATAGATCGTTTTCTTCTTAAAAGGCTACAAAACGAATACTTAGGTCTCTTTCACTTTCCTCCAATTACTGCGTTTGTTTAGTTTTATAGTGACGCAAACAGTAATGTGTCGCGAGTATCCCGAGTGAGTCGTCACGTATTTAGCTTTACACGGACATTACACGAAATAGGCCAGGCCATAGGTACAGGATCAAATATAAAGGTAAGTCAAGTCATAATTTTCAATTGAATAAAGACCTTATTCCTAGTTGAGTCCTTATAATACTAAAATGTCGTCCTTTAGTCTACACTTTTTTTTCATTGAGACACTGTTTGAATGAAAAACGGTAATTATAGAAGACCTATTTCAAACAAGGTCTCTTTAATAATAAAATTAATGAATAATATTTAAATTTATTGAAGATTGTGCCTCTCTTATAATTTATATTATTATTATTTATATGATTATTATTTAAGTCTAATGATTTTTACATAATTTTTCAGATTGTCAGTCACCGGTATTAAATTAGGAGAAAATAAAATTTCAAAATGAAAATACATGCTGATTACTATGATTTTAGAGATTTTTTTTTTGTTTATACATCCATTACTGTTTTTGTAAAAAACTTCATACAATGAAAAATAATTTATTATAGTTAATATGAGAAACAAACGGAAGAAAATGGACAAAATTGATGACAACACTAACTAAAGCATAAATAAATAAATAAATAAAACTAAAAAAAAAAAGAAATCTCTAGTAGATATCTCTACCAGAAACCCTTGAATGTAAAAGATGTTAAAAGAAATGATTCGGGTGCGGTATTTTAATATTATGTTAATAATAATAACAAACCTACATACAAATATACTGTTAAATAATGTTAAATATTACTATACCTACATAAATATACTTATACAAACATATAAATATTTACAATGACATAAAAGAGTTGAAACAGAAAAAGAAAATTAATAAAGACAAAGCGACTACTAAAGATTCTAATTGATATTAAGAAAATGTTGTTTTAATTTGATTTTAATTTGCAAATGAATTACCCGACAGAATAGAGTTAGGTAGTGAGTTCCATAAGCGCACTGCTTGAACTGTGTAGGGTGTTTCATAGAAAGAGGTATTAAATATAGGGCACTCAAGCTTACTTAGAGTTACACATGAGCGTACAGGTCTTTCGCTTGGAAGTGTCAATTGAAAGAGCTTCCTTAAGTAAGGAGGAGAAGATGACTTTAAAATGTTAAAAGGCATAGTGAGAATGTATAGGTTATGGCGTAAACGCACAGGAAGCCAATTCAGTTGCCGACGGAAATCAGACACGTGGTCAAATTTGCGTAAGCCGAAGATAAAACGAATACACATATTCTGAAGTCGGTCAAGTTTGTCGAGAACGTTTGTCAGCGTAATCTAGCAGTGGCAGAAGAAGAGATTGAGCAAGAATGGTTTTAGTGCGAATGGATAAAAAATTTTGAAGACGTTTAAGAGAGTGCAGAGAATAATGTATGCATTTACTGATTACATTAATGTTCGCAGACCACGATAGCTGGCTATCAATTATGAGACCCAAATTTCTTGCCGATTCCGACAACGTAACTATTGTCTCGTTTACTTTAATGCAAGGCAATGTGTTAAAATCAACTCTGGCACATAATTGTCTTCTGCCAATTATTAGAGCTTGAGATTTGGAGGGGTTCAAACGGAGGGGAACAAAGTCGCCCACTCACTAATATGAGCGAGATCAGAATTGATATTCAGATTTGCAGTATTTAAGTCTTCAAGAGTGGCGTGTCTATATAGATGTAAATCGTCAGCGTAGAGATAGTAATGATAATATAGGATTTTGGTAATTCCATTTATAAAAATGGAAAAGAGCAGAGGAGAGAGTTCGCCGCCAAATCCGCCCAGTCAGAGCAAAGCTCTCCAGTGCAGATTCTTTGCTTGCGACCCCAAAGTTAATAACGAAACCAGTCAGTGGCAGCAGGAGAGCTGTTAATTGGGAAAAGGATACCAAGTAACACATCTAAATCCACAGAATTAAACGCGTTACTAAAGTCGAGTAAAATAGGTATAGTTAATTTTACAGTATTTATATTTATACAGTATAATATTTATACAGTAACTTTAATTAACGCTGCACATCTACTGTGTGATGGGCGGAAACCGGACTGGAATGTATTTAAAAAATTGTTTTGTAATAGACAGTTAGAAAGCTGTTGAAAAGCGGATTTCTCAAGGAACTTCGAAAGGATAGGAAGGATGGAAATAGGACGATGGTGTGAAAAATGAATAGGATTAGATTGTTTAGGTAAAGAGAGGACATGTGCACTTTTCCAGGCAGTAGGGAAAGATTTTGATTTGATGTGAGTAATAATAGGAGTTACAAGATGTAGGTAGCACTAGCAGCAACATGTCACGACTTAGTTAAGTTAGACTCAAGTTATCACTGCCAACAGCTTTAGAGGAAATAGATACGATACCCTTTCTAACTTCTTCTACTGTCACTTCATGGAAGGCAAAAGGCATAGCGAAGACATAAAGTTCTATTGGATTTGGCTATACGCACGGGAGAAATAGAAAAGTAACTATTTAGAGAATTCAAATCAATGGACTGATTAGAAATAAATGAACGTAAGAAACCTGATTTACGTGATCTAATTAACAAAAAAATTATTCCTAGCTATTACACAGATTTTTATAACTCCATCATTTAATTACTTACTACTTTATAAAGAGTTTATTTTTATTTTACATTATTTTTAGTTTAGTTAAGACTCAATAATGAGGACTTACCTAATATTTTATTAATAATTAAAATTGATTAACATTGTGATATTATTGTAAACAGATGTAAAGGCTAGAGCTATAGTTATGTTAAGCGGCGTTAATTTATTTTACTTTAAAACCTGTGATGTAAAATTAATAAATAAAAAACCTATGATTACAATGTTTTTTTCTGGACGGATATTTAAGAAGTTTACTTTGTAATAAACCTTTTTTTATTATCTTTTATAGTTTTATATTAACACAAACCAGGGGCGGACTGACGTCAGAGGCCCGGGGCGGTGTAGTCGAATGAGGCCCCCCCAAAATGAGATGTACATTTCACAGTTTCTTTCATGTACAAATTAGTGTGTATGTTTATTTGTTTTACATCTTTTTATTAGCTTTTAAAATGGACTTGCATAAATATAGTAAACATCAAAAGTACATCCTTGAGAGAGAGAAAGAAAAAAACGACGGGATAACAAAAGAAGCTATGTCCGTCTAAATAACGTATGGAAAAAAAGAGGAATTTGTATCAAAACCAAAATAAGAATGGTACGAGCACTGATATTCTCTATTACTATCATTTGATAGATAGGTACAGGTGGAGGCAGATCATCTGCTCTAGATGTAAGACCTGATCATTCTCAAATTCATTATAAATTTCTACCAGATTATCTAGTACTACAGCCAGAGCGTCATCTGAAGCTTCCATCATAAGCTTAGTTCCAATATAGATAATAATTTATCATCTTGAGCTAGTTCACACGCTATAGTAATATTAGTTCCGCGTATAAAATAAAATAGACTGAGATCCCAGGACCCTCAGACCGACGTTATTTTAGTAAAGCTGACATTTTAAAGATTAATAGTCTAATAAGTATGTAAGAGTGTATGCGTACTTACTAACTTGAAAGTAAAGCCTTTTCAAAGATAGCGCCAATTTAAGGTACACGCTCTCCTACGTTAAAGTAAAAACGCTCGTATTTAAGTATGTTTTTGAGAAAAATGTAAAAAAAAATATTATAACCAAACCCTTTACGTGGGCTTTATTCTTGCAAAATACGCTATACTTCTTCTTTTTCTTGGCATTAATTCCGGCTATTTCCAGGGTCTGCCTTCCTACTCAACCAACTCCATTTTGCACGGTTTAAGACCGCCTCGGTGGTGAGTCCATTGGTTCTCATGTCCTGCATCACAATATCCAACCAGCGCATCCTTCGGCGTTCGATAGGTCTCACTCCAGGGGCTGCTGCTGCATGGCACTTGCATCCGCGTAACGTGGCGAAACCATCTCAGGCGATGCTCTTGAAGTTTATCCGCTACGTCACGGACTCCAAAACTACCTCGAATTAATGTGTTACGATTGCGGTCATACCGTGTTACGCCATACATCCACCATAGCATCTTCTTTTCCGTGACAGCAGCCTTACTGACGTGACCGTTCAAGTCTTCCCCGACAACACAAAACCATTTCGGTAGACGGTATAGCAAGTAGAACCTCTTCATTCTGCTTTCAGAATGACTCTTTTTCGGACACGCTACAGCCGGTCTGCGACGCATAGGCACTAACTTAGTTTGTAGTTACGCCTTCAATTAGCACCCTTATACGCATCAAGCTATTGCAGCGACCATCAGCTTCAAAAATCCAGTTCTGAAGCTCTTTAGAAAGAACTACTGCCACACCGTTTTTACCTGAGGGGGACCCGATGTATATAAGCCGGTAGCCCTGTCCGTTATTGCGGGACTTATTGCCCTTCCAGCAAGCTTCCTGGAGGAAAGCACACTGGACCTAGACTGACATAGATACCATTTTTGTGCTCCAAAAACGGGCTGTCCGAGCAGTCTATAAAATGGGTCCACGGGAGTCACTAAGGAATAAATTCAAAGACTTTAACATCCTCACACTACACTCCCAATATATTTACGACAACTTAGTATATGTGCATAAAAATATTAATAAATTTAATAAAAACAGTGACCTCCATCAACATAATTTAAGAAATAAAAATAAGCTTGCTGTGCCCTTCTCTAGGCTCCATAAAGTGTCTCACTCATTCGTAGGTCAAAGTATACACTTTTATAACAAACTTCCAAACGACGTGGTTAATTTATCACTGAACAAATTTAAAAAAGTGGTAAAGCACAGGCTCTGCCAAAAAGCATATTACTCTGTTAAAGATTATGTTCGCGATAAAGATGTTTGGAAATGAGTTGCTCTATTTCTAAGTTAAAATTGTTAATTGTAATTTGTAACAAATGTTGGCATTTAAAAAGAGTGGCCATGAGTTTCTTTGCCTGTATCTTCTCATGAGCTCAACCATTTGAACGGGCTTTTTTCAAGTCAAAATTGCACATTTTTTTTTGGTTATTTTGTTTTATATTTTTTTTCTACTTTTATGACATGTCCAAGTAAATGTTAAGCATTTTTATGGAATAAAGATATTTTGACTTTGACTTTGACCCGAAGTCTTATAAGTACATCTGCGAGTTCTCTGCATCGTACGGTTAGAGAGCCAATATTCCACGTTGCAAAGCGGAGTTTCTGTCTAGGTACTAGCGTTTTAAGTATTGTTCGTACTAGACACGTTGTAGCGATCCATATTAGCGGTGGATGGCGGTTTTTAAATGGAGCAACTGCCATTTGACTTCCAAAACCACTTTGGAAAAAGTATACTATATTTTTACATATATTATATATGGACTATTTTAAGACTTATAAGCACCCAAACCGATCTGATGGCTCAATCATCCTCCCAGACAAAGATGTACGTTTATTTTGCGCTACTTTGCCCCACTTTCAGGTTAGTGAGTACGCAAACTTTTATAAAATGACGTCGGTCTGGAGGCCCTAGGAACTTGAAGTAAAAAACTACGAAACTAGAACCACATGCTAATAAATAAACAATAGAAAGATGAAAGTAATTTTAATGAATATAATGTAAACTACCGGTACAGGCTGCACTAATCTTTGTATTTATTTGTTTATTGTATTTAGGATTTGATCTAGGGAATTTGCACCATTAGGAGGGCCCCAGGACCCAAGGCGGACCGCCCCTGACACTCCATCCCCCCACCCCCCACCCGCCCTAGTCCGCCACTGACACAAACCCTAAAAATATTATGAAATTTAGTAATAAACTGACACATAAATGAAAAATACAAAATTTAATACTCGGTAGTATTTAGAAATAAAGAGACTATTTATAAGAGTCTTTTAAAAAAACTGCTACTTTAATACTACATAGACCTAATATCGACATCTTTTTTGAAATATTAAAAAAATATATTTATATGACACTCTTTGTTTTATGTTACCATTTAAAAAAACATTTACTACTGTATCATCTAAAATCTTTTTGTAAGCCTAATTTTTGGTCTTAGGTCTCTATATTTCTTAAGGTGCGATATAATAAAGCTATGCGTGATTAATCGAACCTAGAATAACTCAATATCTATATTAGACTACTGTCTAAAGCTTTAAGTATAAAAGAACGTTTGTTCAAAAAGAAAAATTTGTATAGAAGCCTCAAATTTTTTTGGAAAGTAACTACTGAAACTGAACTGAAAGCTTCGAATTCAACGTCGATTGGCAAAATGAAAATACCATGCCCTGAAACAGCATCAAATTCCCAACCATCACGTGTAAAATCAAACAATAATATCATTTCAAATCTAACCCACAACAGCCAATGATCTGGTAGTGGGAACTCCTAAATAAAACATCGCCTCGCTGGCGACCATCTCACGGACACAAGACCGTAGAGCAGCTCGTCCGTCGTAGGACCGAGAGTATGGCGTCGGCCCTGAACCCTTCAGCTGGATTTGATATCTCTCGTTTAATCTATGCGGATTGTTTCTATGTTTTTATTTTTATCTGTATGCTTTATCCAGTACACAGCATTGAAGCTAGTTGTAGCGCAGGGGCAGGGGTTCGACGAAATGAGATATTTATTTGAAATTATATTTTCTTTTCTTCGCTTTGGTGTCGAGGCGAAGCGTGGCATTGAGTTCCGCCACTCAACGCGCAGAGCAGTAAGATAAAAGTGGGAAACGGAGTGCCTTAACACTAGGTTTACTCTGCCTACCCCGCTGTTGCTGTAAGCGGAATACAGAGTGAAGCATTTTTTTTATTGAACATAGTAGGATAGAAAAAGAGAAACTTAATTATTTTTGTTAAAGCTTGTAATATAAAAAAAACTACAAATTTCGGTCAGCTTTATGTTATATAATTAAAGGAGGCATACATCAAACAATATAAAAATACCAATATGTAAGTAGTCGCTGGAAAATCACGCAAATTAATGAAATGAAGGAAAGGAATGAAAGTAAAAAGCAATTGAAATTGATAACTATGAATTTTATATTGTAATAAAAACACTTACCTGTTTACATATTCACCAATAATGTGAGTTCTCCCGTCACCCAATTGGCCTACCCATAGACCATACTGGTGACCTCCATATCTACGATATTTATATAAGTCCATTTTAAACGTTAATTATAAAGAATTGAAGCCATATCTAATTACGTATAAAACTTTAAGGTTAAGAAATTACGTTTAGGTTACGTTTACCTAATTACGTTTAGGTACGATTAGGTGAAAGAAAAAAAAAGTCAAATGGAGCATCATTTTGACTTTTTCATCTTTTGTACTAAAACGCAAATAATACCTCGATCATAATGATTGCTTAAGGTAACCTAAGTACGTTACAAGTTAAATATATTAAACTATACCATATTATGATATTAATATACCGATGAGCAACAGGAAGAGCTCCATATGGAAATTTCCTTCCAGCCACGAATTCAATAAAATCTTGACTATGTACTATATTTGGATCCATGTCTAATATATTTAAAAGTGCATCATCGGAAACACATATCAAGCGTAGATTTTGTTCAAGCGGACGAGGTATTACCTACAGTTGTTATAAAAAGTTAAAAATATGATAAAAGCTATTTTATTTTAAAATATTTTTTAAGTCAGTTCACCTCAGAATATACAACATTCTTGACACTACTTTTAATTTGATCACGATTTTTGTTATCAATAGGCAGCAATACGTATTTAGGATAAAGACTAAATTGCCATTCAGTTAAATTAGTTTTTATTAATGCCGATTCTCCTTCCATTTTCATTTTAAAAGTTACTAATAAATTTTATAAAAAGATACAATACACACAGATTAGAGATGGCGGTTAAAATTAAAAAGATGTTTTTTTTAATTAATGGCCTGATTTTTCTGCCTGCCAGTTAATCTGCCAGTGTCACGTATAGTGGAAAAAACACGAATGATATCAAGCAGATTTTTTTTAAGGATATTATGAACCGATAGATTTATGGTAGTGGATGGACTGGTTCAAAGTTTCAAACACTAAAACAAACAAACAAACAACGGTATATTAGTAATGAGAAAAAGCTGTTATTAATATTAAAAGATGTTTATGTCAAGTTGTCAACATTTAAAAATTATGTCGATCTTATATTTTATCTTGCTTATTATAGTACAATTTTTAAAGCATCATATTCTTCCTAAATATATTATAGAATAATTGTTGTTATTAATTTATTAATGTTCATAGTTTAATTACTTATTTTATAATGTATAATTAATATATTTTAATTATAATTCTTTTTATTATCTATGGACTTACAATAATCCCCCTTTGCCGTGCAATAATATTACAGAAAAAAAAACAAAATAACCTCCTTTTTTACAAAAGTCGCAATAATAACTTCTATCATTTGAAGTAACTGTGACCTTTTAATAATTTACAGTTATAGTGACGAACATGGTGTATACTGAAGAGTATTTAAAAGAGAAATTAACGAAGGAACTGGAAGCCGTTCATGTCGTAAGTACGATCTGTCAAATATTGTTCAAATATCTACACGTAGCCGTAGGTACGCGTTACCGAATGTAATCTATCTAAATATGAATGAACTTAGTTATTAAATAGTGTGAGGTGTACGAAATCCTTTACTATGGGGAAAAGGGCCGACCCTGACAAATTTGTAGTTACAAAAATCGCGTTAATTCCCGGTTTTTTCTTTAGTCTTTTCGTAAGATGGTGCGTTGCGGCATATCCGTACTCCGGCTACAAAAAACCGCCAATGTATGGCGATTTCGAGGCTCAAAGGCATTGGCAAGAGATAACAGTGCATACACAAACATCTAAATGGTACTGGAATACGACACATAATGATCTTGAATACTGGGGGCTGGATTATCCACCGCTTACTGCGTACCACAGTTTTTTGATCGGGCTCGTCGCTGACTGGATAGACCCCGAATCTATTCGCTTATTCGCCTCTAGAGGATATGAAACTGAGCAGCACAAAATGTTTATGAGATGGACAGTCTTTTTAAGTGACTTATATTTTTATATCACAGCTGTTTTATGTATTTGTATAGACGCGGAACGAGTACTAAATAAGCAGAATAATTTAAACGTATTCAAACGCACAGACATATCAACAATCCTATTCCTTTTATATCCTGGTCTGATTCTGATAGACCATGGTCATTTCCAGTACAACTGTGTGTCATTAGGATTGTTTTTGTGGGCTTCCTTTTTTATTGTCGCCATACAAAATGATACTTTGGCGACAATATTCTTTGTTTTAGCTCTTAATTATAAGCAAATGGAACTGTACCATGCTTTACCATTTTTTATATTTTTGTTAAGAAAATGTTTTACATGTGTACCAAATAAAGGAAAATATTCACATATAATTCATAGATTTAATCAGCTTGCGATAGCAGTTATAACTACTTTTATTATAATCTGGTATCCATTGCTTAATTCTTGGAAAGATGTGATGCAGGTGCTACACAGACTGTTTCCAGTGAAGAGAGGTGTGTTTGAGGACAAAGTGTCAAATGTTTGGTGTTTTGCTAATGTATTTGTCAAATTAAAATATGTTTATAATAATGAAGAAATGATAAGTATGTGTTTTTTAACAACTATAATGACAGCAATGCCGTCTTGTATTGATTTATTCCTAAGAATTAACAAGAAGAAATTTGTTTTGTCTTTGATCAATGTTTCTTTAGCATTTTTCTTGTTTTCATTTCAAGTGCATGAAAAGTCAATTCTTTTAGCTGCCATTCCAGTGGCAATGCAATTACCTGAAGATCCTTTTATGTGTTTTTGGTTTTTACTCATCTCAACCTTCAGTATGTTACCACTTTTGTTAAAAGATGGTTTATTGATACCATTTTTAAGTACAAGTTTGATTTATGTGGCCTTTTACAGTTTGGCTCTAAGACTGTCCCAAGCTAATGCTGGAGTACTGTCATTCTTAAATGCAAGTACTGTGTATAAGGCAGTTAACCCAACTGCAGTACACAACTCCGTAGTACTAAAATTACTAACTACCAGTTTCTTTTTCTCACTCCAAGGCATGTTTTGGTTAGGTCTAGGAACTTTGTTAGTAGAACCTCCGCCAAGATATCCAGATATATTTCCATTACTAATATCCATGTTTTCTTGTGTGCATTTTGTTTTCTTTTTATGTTATTTTACACATCAACAACTAGTTTTACCTATGGTTTTGCCCATAAAGTTGAAACCTAAAAAGAATAATTAATCTAGTTGAAACCATAATTAAATATGATATGGAAATTCAAATAAAATTTTATGATGTTTATGTTGGTCTTTTTTATAATCTATTTTCCTGAACTTGTATCTTGTCGAATGTGAAATAATATATGAAGATGATATTTTAGTAAAAGAGAAAAAAATATTATAATATATATATTCAGTTACATCTTATTACACTGAAAACTTAAAATATTTTTTTTGCACTGTATCGAGCTATGGTAGGCTGAGGGAACATGGAAGCCTTGTCTTAAGACACTCCTTTCCCAATGAGACACTTCTGTTACGCGCTTTGGGTTTGTGGAGGAATTCAACGGCGCTATACTTCGCCTTGCTCAGATAAGCAAAAAATGTTGTTGAATTTTGAGTTTTTAACAGTAAACATGTGATGTCTGCTAAATAGGTAATGAAAGTGGTTTATTGGTACTAGGTATGCTATGATATTGGTACATATATATGTAGGTAGGTATATACCTAAGCAAGCCTATAATAGAAAAATAATTTATACAATTTTTTTACGACTATAAAAATACATTTAAATATGAAAAGTGAACACAATTAACCAATTTTTAAATGGGAATAGAAGGTCTTGCAAGTTTACTCAAGACTTCTCTGTAGTATTGTTCAAATACAAATAAAATATTTAAAAGATGATTGAATTTTTAGTTTTTATATAACCATTTATATGGATTTAAAATAAATTTACATTGTTTAATTTAAAATGTATCATTTAAAAATAATATTATAACAATGTATCTATTTTTAATTTTTTTTATTTTAACAATAAAAGGTGGTGTGACTGTAGACATGTTGGATGGATGATGAAGCCAAAATAATATATATGCAAAATTATGTAGAGGTGGGTTCTGAAATTCAAAAGAAAATATTTCTAAATGATAGTTATGTGGGGAAAAGAATTATTTCTCTATACACTATCTATTTCTATCCAGCGAAGGGCAAACGATATACGAAAATAAGTTGTTTTCTTTTATACTTCAACTGACGTTGACATTATTATCATAAAAGGTATACAAAAACGATAGCTGAATATTTTTTACCTTCAGTATTCATACTTGCGTAGCAATAGAAAGCTGCGCACGCGCCGCGTCGTAATAATTTACTATTGAAAATCCATATTCAATTTTTAGGTTTAATAATGTGTTAATATAACTTATTCATATATTCATAATTTAAGGTAAAAATATTATTTGATTTATAGATTTTAATAAAATCTATCCTTAATACAAGGCTCTTATCCATATTAAAATATAAAAAACCGTGTTTTTAATACCAGGTAGGTAAATAGATGTTTTATCGATATTGTCTTTTTTGGTTTGTTTAACCGATTTGAATGATATCATGAGTACATCAAAGTACTTAATCTTTATTCTGTTATATCGTTCGAAAGACGTTTACTACCTAGTAAATACCAAATGCACCTATAAGTAGAAGCCATAGTGGCGCAGTGGGGTAGCGTCTGACTGTAAAAGTGACAGTTGTGGGTTCGATTCCTTCTCGGGGGAATGAACTATTTTCATTTTCTCACTCTGGCAAGAACGCTGCGTTGATTTCTGCCCCTGAACATTACGTGTTCATTCTGTCTCGTATTCTAGCGGAGAGCAGAGAACTAAATCAGATTTCGAGATCATTCTTCGACTAATTAAGTTTTCACAAGGTAATCGTAATAAATTATTTGACTTGGTTTTTTTTCTTTCTAGTTTTTATGCAGTCAAGATTTATGTTTTTTCTACGTAACTTGAGTTAAATATTATACAACCTTAGTTAAAGGTTTTTTACTACTAGGTACTTATTACATCTATCATTAATAATACTAATTTAAAAAAATACGTTTTAAGTTACTGACGTCATAGTATTTTTATTGTAATTGTATTTTTTAATAATGTACGCCTACTAGTATTTGCAATAATAACATTTTAAGGGAAATAATGTTAAATTTAACAAAACAATTACATAATAAGGCCTCTAGTGAGGGTTGAACCCAACACCAGCTTAGCTTTCGCCGCCTATAACTCTGCAATTGCCAGTTCTCAGAATATAACTATTATAATCTGTCAACTTTATTGGACATATTCTAAGCTAATGAATAATGTACCTACATATACACAATCGATAAATATTAATATCGCAAATATATTTATTACACTGATATACATGTCAATGGGTTCAAATTCTACAGTTTCAATATCAGTATATATATATGCAAAGGCACAATCGGGCGTTTTGCAGATTCAAAAGCCACTCGCGGATACAAAAATATTAAATATTTTCATTCCCTCCAATCTGGTAGAGACGGGCGGCGATGAGTTCTGCCGCTCAGCGGCGGAAAATGGGGAATCGTAGTGTCTTAATGGGAACAGAGTGCCTAACACTAAGTCCCCTGTGCGTATGCTCTTAATGTGCCCTGTGCACAATACAAGGTGTACTTCAAAAAAAAGCCTAAATATTTTTCCAGGACGTGGTAGATGAGAGCGACGGTTGTGGTGGGAAGTTTTCTGCACTCATCGTCTCTGACAAGTTCCAAGGGAAGCCATTGCTAGCTAGGCACAGGTGAGATTATAACTCAGATATATTAATTTGATAGTAATTAATAAGACAAAATATTATAGTACATTTATTCCCGATAATTTGCATACTAAATGCACACCACAAAATGCTTGATTTTTTAACTGCAGAAAAAGATCTTAGAGCCTTACCTTAGGGTAGTTCACTATTATACTTATAATAAAAGAATGTAATATCTATGTGGTTTCAATGTATTGACGTTAAAATCCACACAGAATAAGTTCATCTTTTAGAAATAAAAATAGTTATAAGTAATAGTTATTATATGTATCTTAAGTGCGTTATTGTTTACAGGTTGGTAAATTCTGTACTTCAAGAAGAATTGAAGACCATCCATGCCTTCACACAGAAGACTTTGACAGTGGATCAATGGAAACAGAAATAGTTTTCTAATTATATTTAATGGTCTAGTCTATCCGTCTTTTATTGCTCTATCCTACAAATATTTTATTTTCAAAATGTCGCTTTTTGAGGTAAAAGTGTCTGCGCCCGGTAAAGTAATTCTTCATGGAGAACATTCGGTTATGTATGGGAAGTTTGCCATCGCCGCCAGCCTTGGACTTAGGACTTCTATTGTTATTAAGGTAAATAATATTAGAAATAAATATTCTATTGGATTTTCTTTGTAAAACATATTATAAAAATTGCTATTCATCTAGCAGCTAAGTTGTAAGAGTTATGAGGAAAATGTAAAGAATTAGGAAGTTACTGTGAATGTGAAGAATTTACTGGAGTTGGACCTGCAACTTTCAATACAATGTGCATATTTTTACTACAACAACGATTAGGCTGATATTATTATTATTATGATAATTAATCTTCTTACAAATGTTATTCTAAGTTGCCACTTACATTATATTATATTGAGTTATACCAAATGTAATTTATCAAATTACAGGAAATCGATTCGAATGACTTATTCATCCACATAAAACTACTACCTGTGGGCCTAGAACAAAAATTACCACTAAATCTAATAGAAGACAACTTATTAATATTATCCAATAGTACTTGGGATCAACCTAAAGAGCTTCAACACGAAAAACACTTAGAAAAAGTCGATACATGCCTTCAAAAGACTATAACAAATTTTTATGAAATTCACAGTGTAAAGAAGAATTCTCTGCGAGGATTTCTTTACATTCTTTCTGGAATTTTCCATGGAGACTTGTTGGATAAGAGCATAGAAGTGACTATTAATTCGGAATTAACAGTAGGCGCTGGAACTGGAAGTTCCGCTTCATTCGCTGTGTGTCTTTCTGCTGCTTTAATACAATTTTTCAAGCTAAAGAAGGGGATAGAAAAGAAAGAATTTAGCTTAGAAGATAAAACGCTGATTTCTGAATGGGCGTACAATTGTGAAAAGATCATGCATGGTGCTCCTTCAGGTCAGTTAATTTTATTATTTTGTGGTCTAAAATTTTATTTGAAAGTCAATTTCTCAATATAAAAACATGTATGGCTAATGGATATGCCTATACCTATTTTTAGCTTCGAGATAGTGTTCAGACAATCCGCTCTCCACTTCTGCCGAATTCTGGAGCCATTGCGTGTTGAGTGACTTAACTCACCGTCCAGGTAAGTTAAGTCACCCACTACAGCGAAGAAAGGAAAATATAAAATATTTCATTTCCTCGAATGGGAATTGAACCCACCCCACTGTACTGTTTTACAAAATAAAAAACCAACCGACACAAACTCTTTTGCTTGCATACGTTCATCATTAGAAAAGAATTGATAATCTTCAAATAAAAATCGATTAATTTGTTTGGTACACACATACGCAAACACTTCAAACATAAAATACGCCTTTTTTTAGATTAAAATGGGGCTAAAAATTACCGAATGTGTATAATGTGAATATGTCCGAATGTCTATATATTATTTCTCCCATTTATCTTATTATAAAAATAGGTTATTTTCTTTCCTATACAAGTAAGTATAAATTATACTTATATACTTGTACCGGCTTGTTCTTATCAATGTAGCATCTTTATTTTCTTTTAGTTAATGTCTTTTTAATTGTTTTTTACAGGTATAGACAATTCAACATGCACATTCGGGTCATTAGTGGGTTTCACTAAAGGGGAAAAACCTATAATACCTGACTATAGCCTTAATTTGCGCATATTGCTGATAGATACTAAAGTTAGTCGACAAACTAAGATTTTGGCTGAGAAAGTAAAGGCTCTAAAAGATTGGAATACAGATGCAGTGAATAGTGTTATGAATGGTTTGGGTTTTATAGCCAATAATGCGGCGGAGGTGGGTTTATTTGAAAGTTAAAGAACCTACAATATGTTAGATTAAAATAATAAAATAATATTGACAAATTTGGGTTCGGTTCCTAGTCGGGGAAACGAATTAAGTATTTAATTTTAACAAGACGTAGCGGCGTTGATTTACTCGACACAGCAATGTCTCAAAAAATTGGCGGAAAGTGAGGAAAGGAGTGTATTAACACTAGGTTCTCTGAAGAAATAAAAGACAAGATCCTTTTTGACCTTTACTGACGGGTAAAGATTACTAGGTATAGTAAAATGGAATCATAACGTGAAGCATTGCTTTATAAACATACCTTATTTTAATTTTCGCAATTATTTCAGATTATGAAGAAGCTTTCCGAAACTAATGCAGAAGACTCGGCTATACTTTATCAGCGTTTATCAGTAGGTTTTTTTTAAATTGTATAGAATAGATATATTAATAAAGTATGATAATTTTATTCAAAATAGGATTTTATATATCAATTAACTCTGGTTTTACATTCTCTTACAGGAACTATGGAACATGAATCATTGCTTGTTAGCGTCATTGGGAGTGTCTCACCCCTCCTTAGAAAATATAAGGGCGTCTGCTTTGAAATATAACTTAGCGTGTAAATTGACGGGCGCGGGAGGTGGCGGGTGAGGAAAACATTTACTTTTTAATATACTAATTTATAATAAAGATAAAAAAATATTTCAGCTTCACGCTGTATCCCGCACACAGCAGAGTAGTCAGAGGGAACCTAATATTAAGACACTTCGTCCCCCACTTTCCGCCGAATTCTGGAGAAATTCTGTGTTGACTGGCGGAACTCAACGCCGCTCTTTGCGTCGACACAAAACGAAGAAATGAAAATGTAAATGTAAATAAATATTTCATTTCCTCGAGTGGGGATCAAACCCGCAACCGTCGCGTGACAGTCACATCCTTGTGCCGCTGCGCCACGACGGCCTAATATAGTAACTTTTAATAATAAATATCTATGTAGTTGTTCAATTGTGAAAATGATCTGCTTGGAGAACGAAGTGTCCTAACAGTGGCTTTCCTGACTGATTATCTTGATTTATACGGGATACAACGTGAAGTTATAAAAAAATGCTTTTTGATTGGTAACTAATTATTTTTTTGTTAATTTTTAGATACGCAATAATATTAATTCCACCGAAAACCGACGAAACTATCATTAAGGATTTGTCAAAAGAACTATTGGAAAAAGGTTTTTCTGTACGGAACACAGAATTGGGTGGGCATGGAGTAACTTTGGATTAAAAAAAGTAGTCCGAACTCCGAGGTATCTATCTGGTAACAAGGTAAAGCACGGAAGGAGAAAAGCGCATACAACCAAATAAACATCTATCCTCCTCACTCCTATCAAATAACCGGTATGAATAAGTAATTTACGCACAGAAATATATAATGACAATAGTTATTACAGTATATTTAATTGTATATTGTATCTCAGATATATTCAAAAAGTAAATTGTTGTAGGTGTCGGTATTTCTATATAATTTTACATTTCGATTTTTAGAGTAGCTCAGAATAGGGCTTAGCTTAGTATAAAATATGAACACAATATTTAATTTAATAAAAAAAAGTTTGATAATAAATAAAGCTAATGTTGTATAACATTTTTGTTTTTAAATGATACTTAAACCTATTAAAAAAATGTCTGCTGATACGGGACACTATGATATTGAGTTTAAATCTCTCGTATTGGAATAATATTTTAAATATCAATATTGGCAGTATAACGTGGCGTTAAGTTGAGCTACAGCTCAAGTGGCAAAACTTACCATACATGGAATAACTATACATTCTTTTTTGCTGAAATAAAAATAGAATTAGGGCTGAAAAATAGTATAAGATACTGGGAATTAAAAGTTTCTACAAAAACAAAATTAAATAGGTTGTTATAAATAATTTATTAGTTTAATTAAAACAAAATACAGATAAAAGAAAAATTAATACTGTACACAGATAATAATCAGTATGGTAATATTTGGTTAGAAAATAATATTAAAATTATGAACTAACATTATGGTCCAAACACGAGTACTACCAACATAAATGGCTAAAAATAAATTCTAGATTTCGAGATCTAAGATTCTAAGTTCTATTTTTAATGCAGTGGTGCCAACTTATAAAAAATAATATTTGGACAGATTAATAATATTATGTTGATTTCAAATAAAATATAAATATCGTAAAATTATAACAAGTAAATTTTAAGCAAACGGAATAATATTAAAGAAATTATCTCGTCGTAATATATAAATCTTTAGTAATATTCATTATTTTGATAGATTTTCGAAACTAAGTAATCAATTTTTATGATTTGCGCTATCTAGCTTAAAAATCTCATTAAATTTAATAAAGTAAATTGTATAACAGGTTGTTCCTGGGTGTTAAGTTAGAAATATGATAATACCAGTGGCAGTGGGTTAGTTACGAAAGAAAATGTAATCGAATAATTCAGTACTTGTACAAAAATGTATGCATATTCTGTACCTTCGGAAACAAAATGACGTAATTTCTCTAACGTCTGACTTTATTTAATAATGACTAAAAATTACATGATTCCATGGTGAGTTTCCCCACATATTTGGAAAAAATTTAGTTAAACCATTTTGATTCTTGATACATAAGGAAAAACAAAATCTTAACCGTAACAAACCTATGACATTTCCTTACAATTAAAAGGCATTTCTATTTCTAACAACTACTTATAACTAGAAAACTGAAACTAATTCTAATCTAAACATGAAATATTTCCACCATTCTCACTATGAGTGTTAGAAAGTTTTCTAATATAATTTATATAAGAGTATTGTATTATTTTACAATATTAATATGTGATAATACCTATATGGAATAAAATGTATGGAAAATTCATTTATTTATGTCGATCTCACTTATTCATTGCAAGGATGTCTGAATTGTCCCGAATTATTTTTTGAATATAATTAAATTAAATTTTACTAACACCGATATATTCTGGATTTACAACATATATTTTGTAAATAAACAATAATTTCAACAAAACTTATTACTTTTGTTTAAACCGCAAAATTTATTGTGCATTTTTTTAAAGAGTAGTCATTAATACAATAACTCAATATTTTCTAAAGTGCAATGTGTAAAACAGTGGTATTTTACTTTATATTACAATAAACTGAAAACTTTTGAAATTTAGCACCGATATTAATGAAGAAAGTAGGAATTTAATGTAATCATTAAATTCCTACTTTCTTATACTCCATATTATATATGAACAATAAAAAAAAACATCTAAAATATTATTATGATTTGAGTGATGAGTTTTTAAGTGATCTTCTATGTTTTACGATTGATTTTACTTTACTATAAACACTATAAGGCCTCTCACCCTAAAGTCCATTCCTATTTCAGTCCTAATATTTTCCAAGCAAAACTTAAATGTTAAAAAGCTGCCATTTAAATTATTGATCAATATTTATTTTATGCATATCCTAAATTTATCTTTTATTCATAAATAACACAGTTATTTCTTTTTTTTTATTAATAAAGCGTAATTGTTAATTTGAATCACTTCTTGCCGCCACTATTTATAGATAATACAAGCTCTTAACTTTTTAAAAATATTTTTTAACAATCCGATATTATAAATTTCTACTTGCATCATTTATGAAAACATATAACTAAGCTAATAATTTAGTTTAGTTAAATAAAAATATTATTGAACGACTATTATTTAATTATAACCAAAAATATTTTGGTATACAACCCACAAAAAATATGCGAAATTAAATTAGAAAAAATAAATAGTTGTTATTATAATAAGAATACTTATTTATCTGTAATCTATCACAGATGTTGTTAATACCATTCCCATCACATTGTTTGATCGTTTTAAATAAAAATAATACTTGATATAGCATATTTCTTAATACAATAAAGCCATATGTTAATACTATACAGCCACAAATATATAAAGCTTATAAAATTTCTTAATAAAAGTCTGTAATATGGAATTAATAAGTCAAAGTTAAACAAAATTATTCTCACTAGTATTTCTTATATATTTACGAATTATCTATTCATTATATTTTTATTTTATTCTGCATTAGATTAAATATTTTAGTGACTAAAATACATACCAGTCATACATAAAAAAGTCGATAAGTATATTTTATTTATAAACTGATTAAAATAAACGATAATATTACATATTAATTAGCTGTCAATCAAATATATTTCTAAAGTATTATATCATCATAAGATCATTAAATATAATTGTTAAAATTCCAATAACACGCACAATAATGAAAATAGTAAAATGGGGTCAATAGAATCCTGGTGTTGTTTCTCATTGGCGTATAGAAAGATACATTTTCGGGGAGGCGGGGGTCATGGACAATAGCTTTGAACAGTTACGTTCGTGTAAATGCTGTTTATTTAATTATCCGAGGCAGGGACATTCCGGCACTCCTATTTCTATGCCCATGGTGTTCCATTCACCGCACGATTTATATTCACCCCATTTAACCAACATTAATTTGCGGTATTATTCAAAATACGTCCGAATTTTAACTGTGAAACTGTGAATGACCTGTCAAATTCACTTTGACAATCATAAACTTGTTATTACGTCCCACACAAATAAAAGTCTGTTATGGAGGACTAGAAATATTAAGTTCTACAATTGATAGCCGGGTCGAATCTGATGATTGTTTTCTGAGTCCGGCTGTTGAATGAGAGGGGGGGAGAGGGGGTCCTCGCTAGATGTGACTGTTGTAGAGGGGGGTGCATCTGGAATTGAATAATAAAAAAATCCATTTCCATATCACAAATAAACAAAGTCCAAATAATATAATGAAATGTATGAAATGTGTCGAGGTATCCTCGGCGGTTGCTGGTACGATCTCCACTCGGGGAAATTAATTATTCTTATATCTCAGCTCTGGAAAGACGCGGCGTTGAGTTAGCACTCGACATAATGTCTGGAAAGCAAGTGACAAGCTAAAAGCGGAGTGTCTTGATACTCTCTTGATATGATACGATACTTTAATCTCTACCTACCCTTTACATGCGGTATAGTGTAAAATTGGAAAACGAGAAATAGTTTTAACTTATATAACAATAGACGATGACATAATTATTGTTGTTTCAAATTTTATAGTACGAAATACTAATATTAAAATAATAAATTCTTTATAATTTATTATTTACATATAAAATACCTTCGCTATCATCTTCCTCAGCCAACCACTTTTGAATATCAGTCTGGTACATTCTCCTTTGCAATACCTCCTTGGTACGAGGCCTTGTGCCTATAAATGTGACTTGAACCTATAAAAAAATAGTTATTTTTTTATATAGTAATCTTTTTTATATTGTCAGAATCCGGTGTTAATAAAAAATATCACGACGGTTGTGGATTACCCATTATATTCGGGGGAATTAATTATTATTTTCATTTCATCGCGATGGTAACAATGCAAAGAGCGACGTTCCGCTGTTCCTTACGCAATATCTCGAAAGAAGATATGTGATATCGTGAAGTTGAAAAAGTAACTTACTCCAGGTAACATGAAGATCCGTAATTCTTCAGCTAAATCTCCGTTGGCCCCCAATCTTTGAGCCTCTTCCCAACTCGTATGCACTTCTTCATGTAGAAGCTTCTCCTCTATGAAAAAAATTAAGCAGAAAAATTATAAAGATATAAAACTATAAAAAAGTTTCTGGTTTTAATTTAAAAGGAGTAAGAGTTTTATTCAAAATATATTATATATTCATGCTTTTTAATTATTCGGCTGAACAAGTTTTGTTGTAAGATCGAAAATGAATCTTCTTATTCAATTAAGCCATTACACGCCCTTTTGAATCTTTTGCATCAAGCTACATTGAGGCCAGTCGTGGCACACACAAGCGTGCGACAGTAAATGCCACAGGTTGTGGGTTCCATTCTCATTCGAAGGAATAAAATACATAATAGATACTTTTATATGTTCGCTTTAGTAACGAAGAAAAGAGCGGTCGAGTCTCACTACCTAACTAGGGAACTACGAAGAAAAGTAGAGAACATAAAGTCAATGATATCTGTCTATGTGCGGGATACAGCGTGAAGCTTTTTAGCAGGACACTTTATTTACTCACCATTATTTTTATAATGGTGAGTAAATAAAGTGTCCTGCGGGAATTATTCATATGGAAAAAGAAATTGAATATATTGTGGTGCTTACCATCTCTCTTAGTAGTGCTGCGTTTATATTGTATCCTAAATCGGAAAGCTTCAAGTACGCTTGCCACTACTATTGTCAACACAACCATTGTAAATAGATAGAAGACCTGTAAAAAGAAAAAGACCAAAAATAATCCATTTTATTTGCCTGTGGTTTTTAAGCTTAGAATTTTAGAAAATCTGTTTTCTGCAAACTGAAAAATAAAATAACGTTATTTACGAAAATACAACAAAGCACTTTTGGTTAATAAACCTAACTGTACGCAAGAATTGTATGGTTCAAATTTCAATTTCTACTGTACTATATTGTATTAATAATATAGACATTTCCCTGTAACAATAAAAAATGCGGTAATTTTCTATATCTTAATGGGGCAGTAGGATGAAAATAGTACTTATTATTTAACACTTAATTCTGCATTTGTCTATATACAGGGTGGAAGAGGCAGCGCTTCTTTTACTGAAACTGCATATAGGATTAAAATTTTCAAACCCAGAACTAAAAAAATTAATCAAGGTAGCTCAACAGTTTGGACGTAGGATTTTTTTTTCATTTCACGATTTTTATCCATACCTGTATTTCGTGTGACGCACACATACGCGTGCGACGTTGCCGCTCTGACAGGCAAGTGTGTGCGTGCCTATGTTATACATTACAAATGGCGTTTTATTTTAAAACGTTAATTTTATTATTTATTTCGTTTGGAAAAATAACTTTTTTATTTTTAGGAATTATTTTTTTTCCGAATTATATTAGGCTTTTATAGAGTAGTTAAAGCTGTGGTTTCATTTAAAGTGGGGCTGACAATTCCACCCTGTATAAAATGTATGAGACACAGAAAAAAAATTGTAAAAAAACACTTTAAAGACAAACTTTCTAGTTATTTTATGGTGTATTAAACAAACCCATTTCATTTGATTCCCATATTAGGTGGGTTGTGTAAAAATTTGTAATCCGCCATTTTGCTAAGGCGACCATTTTGAATTAACGATAATATTTATTATATGTAATTTTATTGCAAGATTGATCATAGGTAGATTAATACACATACTAACACAGCAAGTGAAATAAAAACTTATAAAAAGATTATTTAACAACATTATAAAAAATCTCACCATAAAATATATCCTACTGAACTGTCCAACAACGGTCGCGTATGCGTTCATCAATATAAACCAATTATTGACCACAGTCAGTTCAAACAAGGACACTCCACTTGTTAGAATATTCTCGAAGTTGTTCAGATAGTAATAGCCGAGAGGCGTCGAACTGTTTTCTGAGTATTTGTAGAAATCCTCGACAGTTGTATTTCTGTGGAAAAAAGTAATTGGGAATGCATTAGTATTTATTATTATTTTCATTTCTTCGTTATGGCCTAGGCAAAAGCCCGGCGTTGAGTCTCTACACGCCATGACTCGAAAACTTCAGTGGAAAGTGGGGAACTGAATGTCACTAGGAAACACTAGGTTCCCTCTGCCTACCCTGCTGTGTGCGGGATACAGCGTGAAGTTTTTTTTATATAAGTGTCATGTACTCTAATAAGTAAAGCAAGGCTTTAGTTACACTCCTTAAACAAACCCACTACCACGTCATCCAAATACTTACACACAACAATTCCTAAGATCGTAGCCAGCGAACAGCTCCATACCGATTATAGCGAAGAAGTAATACATGACCAGCATCACGCAGCCAGCTGACGACATTAGTGGAAAGAGGAGGACCAGAGTACCGAATACGTCTCGATAACGCTTTTTAAGTTTGTATAGACGCATTAATCTGGAAGAGAGGTTATTTTAATAAACATACACTTTTTCTTTTTAGATATCCGATCCGACATCACTACCATAAAACCATATTATAGAATAAGTCATTCTCTAAGGTAACATTTCAGAATATTTTTTTATAAATTCAATATGTATAGCATTGTTTAAAGAACAATGGTATGTTCAATTTATAAACAAATAATTTATTGATTATTCGCAAAGAATTTGAACCTACAACCTACACTTTGTATTCTGTCTGATTAATAGTTTGCGTATGTTTAGAAAATTAAATACTTAAAAATAATGACTTAATCGTAACATAACGATTTTTTATTTATATAGGTAATATTAAAAATGGTTAGAGCCTAATAAATTATGCATTTAAAAGACCTTTTAAATCCATAAAAAAATATATTTCGTTATTTTCATACGAACATTGAGTATAACTATCATTTCTCATTAACTAATTAAATTAAAGAGTAAAAATTGAACCCCAAACAACTTACCTTAGTGGCCTGAACATAACAACTATGAATAGTTTAGGAGCTATGGTCAGAAGAACCGCTCCAAGTAAAGCTAACAATGTTACACTCAGGTCGAAGACATTCCACCCACTTTCTAAATAAACTGATAGACCAGATGCCATTATTCTTAACGCCGCTTCTAAGAGGAACACTGGAATTGATAAAAAAATATGTTAACTGTAAAAGATATAAAATACAATAATATACTTATTACCCATGATTCCTGGCTATATTCCTGGCTAGGACATAGTCCGAACACAAAATTTCAATGTGAGTGGTGGCGTGGGGGCACAGGCGTGCGACTGTAGGTTGTTGGGTTAATAGTTTGATTCCCACTTGAGAAAATTAAATATTTAATGTCTTCATTTTCTAGCTCCGATAACGAGGCAAGGCGCGGCGTCGAGTTCCGCCACTCAACACGCAATGCCTCCAGAATTTGGCGGAAAATTGGGGCCAAAAGTGTCCTAATAGGAACGGAATGTTGTGTATTTATTTATTTTCTTCAGTTATAGACATTTCATTAAATATTGAGTAGCGGAACACAATGCCTTTGAGATTACAGTTAAACATTATCCCACAACACCAAGCTAACCACTTATTTAAATAAACTATTTTCTGTCAACCAACATAAATAAAATAAACTTACAAATAAGGAATAGCCACGTGTCCCAAGAAGCGCATAGTAATCGCGCGCTGTCCTGCAAATCACCAGCCGCCTCACACACTCGCAATATCATGGACACTCCGTTACCAACTATTAGAGCATCTAAAAATTATAAAATAAAGTGTTAATATGATTATTTTAGGCTGGAGAATGCATTTATGTATTAATTAGGAATTATTTTAAGAAAATATTAACACTCTGCTTTCCTTCTCTATATCTATAGGTTATTTATCTGTGCCAATTTTTATACTTCTCCTCCGTCCGCACAATGTTGAACTTTTAGGTTTCTTTTTGTTAGGTTTTGCAACAAAATATCACAGTTTGTTTTACCAAATTGCATCAAAAACATTTGAACCCGTGACACGTCTTGGTATTTTCAAATGATTACTTCAAATCCTGGCTATAAATGCTTTTGAGGAACAAAAATAATTTGACTACATTCATATCTATAATAGAATAACAATTTACCACTCACATATAAGGTATTCAAAATACGGCCATCTCACAGCGCTAGCGGCGGCCCTGCCAATAGGTTCCAACACTGATTCCGCATACCAGGGCGCCCTAGAAGTCTGTGGGGCCCAGCGTAGGGCGAAAACATCATAGACATTTGCAAACTCCGCCCTAGATAGGCCACCTGAACCAGATTGGTTAAGTTGTTTGAACATTAAGTATACGTCTAGACCACCTGTAAGAAGAAGAATTAGAAGGTTATTTCAGGTAGGTAAATATGTGATTATTATAAGAGAAATTTCATCTATTTCTTAGATATTTATTGAAGCAGGGAAAACTCAGTCATAAGTATTATCCTCCATTATCCTTCTATATGGAACCTAACGCTGCACTCCATTTAGTAACACTAAAGATATATTTTGTCCTGTGCTGAATATGATAATATTTTGAATATAGATATTATTTCGAGTGTCAGTCGAAACGACAACCGCCACACAGAGTCGAAGATTTTCAAACGACAAGATTATTTTTTCAGCTTCACGCTGTATACCGCAGGGCAGGCCAAAGGACCTCCACTCTCCAGCTTCACTGAAGAGCTAAATAAATGGACATATTAAATATTTTACTTGCCTCGTCACTCACTTTCACTTTAACTAACAAAAATTCAATAACTTTAACTTACTATAATTAGGCGCGTAATGCCTCAACAACCCAGCGAAGTGGCGTAACCTAACCGCGCGGGGAGCCCGTCTCGACACCAACAGTCTGAAGGCGCGGCGTGCAGCACCGCGCCGGTGTAGGAGCAACGCGCGGCACTTATCACGCTCAATACGCGTGAACGCTTCGTAGACTACGGCTAACATCTGTAAAATTAATATTAATAATGTTATTTTTAGCTTCACGCTTTATCCCGCACACATCAGGGCAGGCAGAGGGAACCCGTGTTAAGTCACTCACACCGAAGCACACATTCATTCTTATTATTATTATAAAGTATCTAATTTGAAATATATCCGTAGTAGTAAAATTAATAAAACTTACCAAATTCATAAGAACGTAGAGAACCGTTATAATGTAGAGAATGAAGAACAGCGCGTACCACTTTGATTTAGCGTAAGATGGCATCATTACATCCGGGAAACTGAAATATGTATAAAACATGTATCAATAGATATTCCCTTTTATTTGTTTTCCTTTCTGCTGAAACCTAACAAAAACTAAAAATAAAGCAACTCATCTCGCTTTGCTTGTAATTAATTTTATTACTAACTAAAAAATCTTTTTTAAAAAAATAACAATTAATAACTTACTTAGCAGTTGTAAGAAGGACGAACATACTGACAAAAGAATCGCTTATAGTTTGAAAATGTCCATTGTCTATGTGCTCCGAGAACAAATAGTAGCCCAACAGTGAATATGTCGCCACAAAAAACATAAGCAGACCTGGAAAGTGAGAATTATATAATTTAAGTATATCTATGTATATATAATATTAATTAAGATTTATAACATTAATTAATGTTTTAGTGACTTAATAAGAATATTGGAAATGATGGTGATATGGATGGAAGAACGGCTGACGGAAGATCAATGACAAGAATGACAGATGGGGTATAGTTTTATATGAGAAATCTAATGTGTTAATAGTCGTGAGCAGTTCTACAAACAAAAATCAGCTTCACGCTGTATCCCGAACACAGCAGGGCAGGCAGAGAGAACCTGTGTTAAAGCACTCCATTCCCCATTTTCTGCCGAATTCTGTAGGCATTGCGCGTTGAGTGGCACAACTCAACGCCGGGCTTTGCCTCGACTCCAGAGAAATGGTAGTTGTACAATGAAACTACAAATATCCTTTGTAGTGAGTTTTGGACACACAAGCAATTTTTTAAACATGACACTATATTTTCTTATTTTAGCACTTTAAAATTATATGTACCTAACATATCAATAATAGGCGGCAGCGATTGCAATATCTGTCTAATAAACCGTCTGACGCCGCCGCAGTGTCGGGTGTCCACCAAAAAGATCGGCCTCAACGCTCTGGTGACGCGAAAATGAGAAGACTGTCGGCAAAGTACCACTACAGCTTCTAAAACCATAATCAGTAGTGTGATACCCTGAAAATTTAAAATATAAAATCAAAAATCAGCTCCTTGCTGTATTGCGCAAACAGCAGGATGAACAGAGGTAACCTAGTAGTAATATACTCCGTTTCACACTTATTCGCACGAATTTTTCGGGCATTGCGTGTTGAGTGGCGGTACTCAACGCGGAATGTTGGAACGGAAGTGTCTTAATGGGAGCGGAATGTGACACTAGATTCCCAGGTTTCCTCTGCCTACTAGCTTTGTAGGCATCAATATATTATCGTTTGTTATAAGTGGAAGTTCAATCCAATAATCACGTATACGGTGTAATAAAAAGGTTTATATTCATTATTTTATTATTACAATGAAAATAATTTTAAAATTACCTTTATCATAGTCCTCTTATGCTTAAAAATAGTGCCCCACCCAATCCATTTAAGCTTAAGATGTAGTTCAATACCTATCACAGATAAGGCCAATAATTCTATAGTACCGTGTGCCCATACTGGAAGCTGAAAACAAAATTATTATAACAGAAATATGTATGGAACGGATAACAGAGTGTCTCATCACTACTATGTTATATCACAACAACTTTATAACAATCACGAACAAAATTGACAAAGTTGATTGAAAAATATAATATTGACAGACGAGACATACAGACACGGACAACAAAGTGTCCCTAATCTATTTAAATGGGACCTTAAAAATTATAGATTTTTAAATTATTTACATTTACATAAATTACCTCAAAAGCTGGAACCGCTGGATCTTCAGTGAACGCTAAAAGAATAAGAACTAAGGAAGCCAGTAAATCCAGTCCGTGGTACCAGGGGTTGTGGACGCGGAGGTAAGCTGGCAACTCCTCAGGACTGGAGGGATGGGAGTCGAATTTCTCATTGTTTAATCCTTCCTGGAAAAATTATAAATAACAAATAGAGTAACGTGTACTACTGATGTATATTTTTTATTTAAGCCCTTGTTAATTTAACGAAGACAAGTGCAAAATATTCTGCCCGGATTTTTTGTTGAATTTTTCTTCTATTTTATTCACAGATTTAATAAATCAGTGGGTGATTTATATTTTTTTCTTATTGTCATAGCTTTTGCAAAGAGCGATGGAATTTTTACCCACAAGCCCACAACCATGGTAGTTAGGTATATCTTAAGGATTTCCTAATAAAAATAAAACGCTTACTTCTAAATAAATGGCTGCCTCGTGATAATTCATCTCCCAATGCTCGTCCTCGGACATTTGTAGTCCAGTATGAAGGGACGACCTGCTGCCCATGTCCAGAGTACCGTCGCCTGCGCCATCGGTGCCAGTTCTGCTATCTGGAAATCAAATTTTTTTTTGATTAATATTTCGATTGGATTAATATAAAGCGAATGAATTATTTTGATTGAGGAGGCCGCGTCGTGTGGGTTCGACTGCCACTCGAGTGATACTTCGAGTGTCCCTCTGCCTACATACGGGTTACGGAATACCTACAGATGAGGTTGAAAATATAACATAGCACAAATCACAAGCAATATCATAATCAGAAAATCATCACGTTATATTTTTTGTTAATTGCAATTATAAAGTTTTTTTAATATGCATAACTAACTCAGAGTGTTTGTAAAAGATGAATAGGCGGAATCCCATGGAAAATTATTTTTTACAGTACGCAAAAACTTATCTAATTTCATATTTTTATTTTAATACTTAAAATCACACTACTGACGTTACTGTTTTTAATAATTATAAGCCATAGAACTATAAAATTCTTAATGGTTTAAATTACGCGAACAGCAGATAAAATTGAATTGTATGGTCAACAAAAAAATGTGAATTTTTAAAAATCTAGAATTTAATAAACTTGTACATCTATATTAGCTTCACACTAGATCCTGCGCATAGCATGGTAGGCAGAGGGAACCTGGAACCTAGTGTAAAGTTACTCCGTTCCTCATTTAGACACTCCGTTCGTTTCCGACTTTCCGCCAAGTTCTTGAAGTGTTGCATGTTGAGTGGCAGAATTCAATGCTAAACTTTGCCTCGTTACCAAAGCGAGGAAACGAATATATTAAAAATTTCGTTCCCCCGATTTGGAGTCGAGACCATATCAATAAATAAATTCAAGTTTTATATTATATTATATCGGATAGTAGCCGTAGCCCCAGCCAGTGACGGTCAGTAAGAAGCAGCATAAAGTATGAATGGGTTTATTGCACGAGTAGATGGCCTACATCTGTTAGTCCATTAGTTTACCTAACCCGCTCGAGTCACAGCAGTATACCAGTTATATATTTTCTTTAATTTGTAAAAAATATTTATTAAATAAAAAATATTTGTAAATATTCGTAATGATTATTTTTTGCTAACTCTGCACTATCGTCACTACAAACATTTACTTTGTGATAAATTTACGTTATTCGTTGGACTTATTTGAGTCAAGGTTAATAAAAGTGCAATGTATTGTACTCACAGACTTCTATTTTTTACTAATATTTTTAAAAATATTTGATTCTTTTTATATGCTTAAATACTTCCATTTTTAAACGATTTTTTTTTAAGTTGCCATGAGTAGGAATCGAATCCCAGACATGCCGGTCACCTGCCTTTATACTACATACTAAAACATATTAAATAATTAAACAGAAAAAACGTACCAAGATAGTAAGTAAGTGAAAGTTATATAAAACGAATTCTTCTTCAAACTGGAATTTGAATTGTGTAAAAGTTAAAGAAAAACTTTTTCTTGAACTTTATACTTTTGTTAAATTCTAGCATTTGCAACTATTCACTTGGAATTGTAAAATTGCATAAAAGTTGTAAAAATTAACTTCAATTGAAAACTTTTATCTTACAGTTGCTAGTTCTCATGTCTTAACAGTGTGTCTTAACACTACATCTTAACACTCTGTCTACCCTGCTGAGTTTGAAGCTGATTTTTATTTAATTTCATAGTTAATATGTATTACGATTAGTTTCAAGATTATACACAGATGTAATTAGCAATTACATGGCTTCGTAAAAATATTTCATCAGGCGCACGATATAATTCTTTCTTCTTTCTTACAAACTGAATAGCCGATAATATTGTGGACGTTAATTAATAATACAAGCCTTGCTATGGTAAAATGCATGATTTAATGACTTTTTATGTCTTATTTGTACTATCAGACGCAAACCGTTAAAATACAACTACTATTACAAGGTGTTCAAAATTTCAATTCAAATTCAGTTTTAAAAACACTATACTACCCTTACCACCCTCTGTCGTCAGCAATCGCCAGCGACTTTATTTGGTAGTAGGTATTTTAAGACGTAAAAGAAACATTTTCGTTTTTACCCGTGCCTGTAAGAGTTATCAGAATATTAGAAGTAATTTCTGAATACTTATTTACATTTCTTAACCTATTTCTATGCCAAATTTAATTTTTCCAAGTCCAGTAGTTTCGTCCGGTCATTTGTCAGTCGACTGACTGACTCACCCACCGAGAGTTCATTACCAATTTCAGAATTGTAGGTCAAAGGAAAGTACAGTTTATAAAAAATAACAAACTTAAGTTTGCGGGCGTATGCACTCATTGTTGTATGTAATAAACTACAAATACTTATTGGTTTATAATATTTGTTTACATGATAAATTTTCACTTGTAATATTTTTTTATTTACTTGTATTGTAAATTATCAAAAACTATCATGCTAAATTAAATAACTGTATCACCACGTGAAATTCCCTATAGTTTCTATTCATCAAAATGCACCAAAAAGTATGTATTAATGCTCGTAGCTCTTGATTGCGTTAACTTAGACATTTATTCTGTTCTACACGGACTTACTTATACCTTTTGAGCTACAACACCTTAATAACTTAAAACTATTAAAATGATACGCGTTATACACATTTAGCTAGTAGTTGACAGAAGTAGTGTAAATAGAAGCCAGAAGTAGCATCAATATAGCATGTAACAATAGCGAAAACAATGAAAATTTATCATTAACAACGTTAGGAAATGTATTATAGCGCAATTGTTCCAAACGACCTCGCTGTCAAGTGCAAGTTTGAAAAGGCCGAGTGCTCGCAAATCGTGATTTTGAAATCATTACGCAACATGAAGGAGAGAGAACGTCGTATTGTTGATTTGAAAAGCATTTTACTCTTTAAATAACATTTTGAGGCCAGTCGTGGCGTTGGGGCACAAGCGTGCGACTGTAAAAGCGATAGGTTGTGTGTTCGATTCCCAATTAAATGTTTAATACTTTAATACTTTCATTTCTTCGCTCTGTTAACGAGGCAAAGAGCGACGTCTAGTTCCACCACTAAACACGAAAGAATTCGGTGGCAAGTGGAGACCGAAAGTGTTTTAATGGGAATGGAATTTTTAACACGAGGTTCCCTCTGACTATTTTGCTATGTGCGGCATACCGTGTGAAACTAAATAGAAATATAATATTTAAACGCAACTAGATTTATATCCTTAAATATACCTACATTCTCAATCTAAAAATTCTTTAGAAGCATTTGCCTTGACGTATTATTAATGGTTGTAAATCTAATTTCTACTCGGTTATATACCAACATATGTATATGGCTTATTTTTATTAATAATATGTATATGCGACGTTGGGTTCCGCTATCCCACATACAGTCCCTAAATAGGTGGGATAAGAGCAACGAAGCCTGTCTGCCAACACATATGAGTAAAGATAGATCATAAACTACGTAGAAAGCAATTAAAACTAGCCGCCAATGCTTTAAATTAATTTGTAGCTTCAATCTTCCCTTACGTAGCAGAGTAGACAAAGAGAACCTAGTGTTGAGAAACTCCCAATCTTTAGACCAATTTTCGTGATGGGAATCGAACCAACAACCATCGCGTTTACGTTTTACGTTTTCCCAGCCCCCATATTCCTACGCCCATGTTCAACTCCCTGCTTTATATTCTTACCAGAGCAAGGATGTGGAAATTTTTTATTCCCCCGAATGAGAATCAAACCCAGAATCGTCACATTCATAGTCAGCTGTGCCGCTGCGGCACGACGGCCTTAATTATTTCGGAGTTTTATTTAATTATTTATTTTCATTTAAATCATAGATATTTTTAACTTTAAAACATCATGAAGGCACTGCATGCTGCTCATGGATATCATAAAACCCATGTCTAACAATAAGTAATTTATCATTTCTTTTGTTTATTAAAGTGCGGTAGCAAGTTTCGTCACCATCGTATCTTAGATTATAATAAAAGTGTTACTTCCTTCGCACTTTAGTCACTAATCTGGTTTAATTTACACAATTAATACTCTGTTGTTATAATCATAATCTTAATTAACCATGCATTTTATGTTTCAGACTTCATAACAAGATAGAAATAAAAAAAATAAAGTTGACATATTGGAGTAGTGGAAATGGGACAAACTTGACAAAGTTAAATAAAACAATTGTATTTACAGTAAGATGTTAGAGACTTTTCCATTGCACAAGAATATCTAAAAATCTTAATTAAAATTATAAAACAACATTAATTAATTTACCAAGCAAGTGAAAAAAGAATGCATGCAGCCACTGTTGTGAAATGCACAATTAAACATTTTAAAATTACAGTTGCAATGGATTTTACATATTCTTATCTCATTAATAATTTCATCACGCTTCCGCCTTTCATGAGTCAGAGTTTTTATTTAGATAATGTGTTAATATTTTTAGAATGTTGGTCAGATTGTTTACTTTTTTTTGTTATATTTGTATTAATGGAGACTATAAACTAACTTAGGTTTAATTTGTATATATTTTATGAAATTTAAAAAAATAATTCACAAAATTTTAAAAATACAGTACTATTTCAGTAATCTGACATTTTAATGGGGCATAACATCCAAGAATTTGGCACCAAATTTTATTCTCACAAACATGGGAGAGGTTTTTTTAAAAAGAATACAAGTTGCACAACAATTTGCCTCAATCTAGCATTATTTTCAAACTATGTAATCAGTAAACTACGGGACCTAGTTATATTTATTTATACATTCTTTACAACAAATTAATTGAAATATTTAATATATTTTATTATGGGAAAACAACTCACATGATTTTAATAGATACCAGCGATCTTTAAAATAGTCTAAAAAAATATTTGTAATTCCTACTAACTTTGACATGTTGTACAATCACTGAAGACACACCATTCAGATGAAGTTAGGTAGATATCTTTTGTTGAAAAGATAAGATAGTGTTTGCTCTGAATTATCTATTATTATACTAAATAACTAGGACAGTCCATTCCAAGATATAATTATATTTATTTCTTACTATTTAAAGACAAATTATAAATAAAAATAGATAGAGAAGAGAATTCAATATTTTTTAAATTTAAGTTATATGTAGTATTCCATTCTCAAACTCTTACTCAAACAAAATTAATATTCATATGACAGAAGTATAATAGCTTATTGTACTTTGTATATATGGATGAAGTTACATATTCCTTTGATAAATCAAGAATGTGGAGCATTACACCGGAATAAACAAGAAAAATCTGTTGAAGGGGAAGTTTGTGCAGCAAATACAGTTGCTATGAATATACATGAAGGTTTAAATTTAAGATTATCTTGTTAGCTATTACCTAGGTGCTGGGTTATGTGCAAAAATAATAGCGGCATGCGGGCAAAGCGGCTATACATGCATACATACAACTTATTTATTTAAGCCGACTACGGGAATTGGGTCGACCGTTTTAAAAGTAATTTTTATTATACATGGATTAGTAACGTACAATGACTCATAGTCTACGTCAATGTTCCGTATATGGGATATTGATCTCGCAAAATTTATGTATAAAAAAATATATTGAAGGAAGAAAATTAAACAAATGTTAAAACGCATCAGAAATGTATTGTTAACAACAAAAGCGTACACATATTGCTGCGGCTACTGTGCATTGAAAAATGTGAGCTTCTCGTTTACTTGTGACGTTGGAACCGTAGTTGTTGATGCTGGTGTTTGCGAAATCATCACTAAATCTTTTATAACCATCCGTCGGCGAAGACGGGCTCCTCAAAGAAGCCATTTCCGAATACTGATTTTTTTCTACGTTGACATTTAACAAAAGAACTTAAACGTCAAATTTAATGACATTTTGACGTATCGTTTAAAATTATAACATTTAATACTTTTAAATAAATTTAAGGAACTATTAAAAATATATAAAATTGTATAATAAATATTATGATTATGTTAAAGTTATTATATATTATAATTTACTAGATACATTTACTTTTCTATTTACTATTATTATTTCCTATGAAAAAACCGATAAAGTACTCATGGTCTTGCTACATCCCTACCCCGCTGTTCACGTTATCTGTGAAAGCTTATGTCAACTTCTTTTTCTCGATCCCGGTTCTAATGTGAGTTCGTGTTGTGTTTGTATAAAATAAATCCAATCAAATAAACTTATTATTAGAACATCACAAATATTTTATGTATGAAATTATTCTTTTATATTACGAACAAGTGATACTGTGCTATATTTTTATTTTTAATATCTTCAAACAACTTTTCATTAAATATAAAGTTTGACGTTCAAGAAAGTGGCGACAAAACTTTAGTGGTTTTTAATATATTTAAGTGCAATGTGATGAATTGAATTCGTTTAAAGCCTTAATGATATAAAAGCTATGATCACTTGTTGGTATTTGCACGAAAGTCTTCATGTGTATAACCTGTAAGTAGAGTCAGATGGTCAGATTGTTTAGAGGTTGGGTTTTTTTGTAGTATGGCTCCACCTCAGCCCAAGGCGGTGGCCAAGGCCCCCGCAGCCCCAGCGGGCGGAGTTAAGAAGCCAGCGAAGGTTGGCAAACCGAGGAATTATGACTTAGGAAATGGAATCGTCAGATTCTCCAAGGCTAAAATGTTCCACAAAAAGGTGCGTGATTCAATCTTCTAACTACACTTAAATCCATAGTCTCTTATAAACTTATTACAAATAATATGTAATTAAAAATATTGTAGTTAAATCATTTCAAACATCATACATAGGTTGTGGTACAGTAGCAGAGGGTCTAAACGCGATGGTTGTAGATTCGATCCCCTTTTGGTGGAATGAATTATTTTCTTAATTTGCAATTTCTTGTAAATATTGCTTAGGATAGCATGAAGCCAAAACATTTTGTTACTAAAAATTTTAAAATATCTTTATTACTTTGCAGGCTAAGTACAAGTTCATTGGCAAGAAACACCCAAAAGCACCTAGGCCCAAGAAGGCCTCAGTTGTAGTAAAACCCATTGGTGGTGAGAAGAATGGAGGAACCCGTAAAGTACTCTTGCGTCGCAGGAAATCTTTCTACCCCACTCAAGATAAGTAAGTTATAATAATATTATATAGACAAAAGGTTAAATCATACAAGGGTTGTATTTTTGCTCTTTTGATGAAAGGTCCCCCCTTTCAACCTTAAAAATAATGTGTTTAAAATATTTACCTTTTTTTTTAAACTACTGTTATAGACTTTATAAAAGACAATCCTTGGAAAATAGATATTTTATTACTTATTATAGATTTCAATTCATTATAAAATTGATGTGTGTGATGGATGTGTTTGATTTTATTTATATAAAATATTCTATTCTCACCAGTTTTTTTCACATAGTAAAAGTAGATAGAGGAAGCTTTGTGATGTGATGAAATACTATTCCTCATTTCTGGTTTAATATTTTAGCTTCGCTCTGTATCCCACACATAGTAAAGGAGACAGAGGGAATCTAGTTTTAAGACACTCTGTTCCCATTAAGATCCATTCACCGCACTGAACTGACCACTGCACACTGACCAAACTACTGAATACACTAAAAAACCTTGCATATAGATTAGTGGAAGTCAATGTTGTGTCTTGCTTTGCTACCAGAGTAAGGAAATAAAAGAATGAAATATTTCATTTCTTCCCCCAGTGGCCCCAGCCCCACCCTAGCCTCAAGTTTTTAATTTATTCATCACTTTCAACCAAAATTAACATAATTCAAATATTAAACCTGTACATACCTTCTTAGTCCCCTAAACACTCAATATTTTCAGTATTACTTTTATTATTTTTTCCCAACTGTTTTCCGACCTGTATCTACATATTCTTTTCTATTATATTGCAGGATCCGCAAAATCGCCCACCACAAGACTTTCAGTAAACATGCGAGAAACATTCGTCCAAGCCTCACAGTTGGTACAGTGTGCATCCTCCTGGCCGGCAGACACGCTGGCAAGCGTGTCATCCTTGTGGGAGTACTGCCAAGTGGTTTACTGCTTGTTACTGGGCCTTTTGCTGTGAGTGATTGATCTTATTAGTGATCTTATATTTCTTGGTCTAGTACAGTTTATGAGACATGGCTGCTTTTAGGATTTTTTGTGCATGATGGTCAAATGTTCAGATAGGCTAACTTGAATGACCTTGCACTTATTGACTGTACCATTCCTTTTACTTTCTTTTTTCTGAACTTTAATAGTAGTATTATAGTTTAATAGTAGTATAGTATAGACAAACATTTTCTTCACAATTTGTTTTGTAAAGAAAAGTAGTTGCAAAGAATTTCAAATTACAATCATTAATATTTAAAAAAAAAAAGGCTGCAATCAATTCAATAATCTTTTTTTTCAACTGCGCCCTCGCTTGCGTGCACAAATAGAAATAACTCTGAGATCTGTATAATGTATGTATGACACATCTTAACTCCAACAGCAAGTCCATATTGACTATCTAACACTAATAGAATTTTGAATTGGAACCGGTGCAACCTAAGATTAACATATTTAACCAAACAAATGGAGCTTTATTATAGGTTAAAAATATAATTTATAACTAATTATATATTTTCAGTTCAACTCATGCCCACTGCGTCGTATTCCCCAACAATATGTGATCGGTACCAGCACTAAGGTGGACCTCGGAGACTTCAAGTTACCTGCCCACTTGGATGATGCCTACTTCAAAAAGAACAAGAAGAGCGTCAAACGTAGTGTCAAGCGTAAAGAGGGAGAAGATATTTTTGCTTCCAAGAAAGAGGTATCTTTTTAGTATATCTTTAGGTTCAATACTAATTTGTCAGATTTTAAAATTTATCGCGGCCGTCGTGGTGCAGTGGCACAAGCAAATAACTATATTCGGGGCGGCTTTGGTTTCGCTTCCCACTCGTGGGAATGTTTTATATTTATTTTGCTCACTTGGAGTACTAAGACAAAGCGCGGCGTTGTGTTCTGCCGCTAACAAACTCAGCTCAAAAAGTCAAAAGCTACAACTCGCTAACTGCAATGTCTCAAGAATTGGGTCATGCGTGACGAAGTGACTTAACACTAGGTTCCCTTTTATCTAGCCTGCTATATGCGGGATAGAGCGTGAAACTAACTATAAATCCATTCTTTATTCCAGAAATACGTTCCATCAGAACAACGCAAGTCCGACCAGAAGTCAGTGGACGAGGCAGTTATCAAGGCAATCGGCAAACGAGATGACAAGAAGATCCTCCGTGGATACCTCAAGTCTGTATTCGGTCTTCGGTCTAGCCAGTTCGCTCACCGACTTGTATTTTAGATACATAATAAATAACAAAAACTCGTATTAAATGTGTTTTATTTACTACTACGCTTGAACTGCATAATTATTTATTAACTAATCTGATATTTTGGCTTTCATATTCTAATAATATTATCATTTTAAGCATAATAGCTACATTTTTAAAATTTCAACCAATTCAATAAAATCGTATATTTTTTTAGCAGTTTTGTCGGAAACACTAAGAATGTTATGGGAAGTTAATGAAGATTTCATTTAAATAGATTATCTGGCTTGGATTCTTAATTTTTTGACAAATTCTGGCAGCATTTGATATAGATTCTCTTATATATTTTCTATGTATAGACAGCGACCAACTACAATTATTACATGTAGGGTTTGGAATTAAAAAATAATACATATGGATATCTTTAATATTCAATTTCTAAAGATTTCATTTGTTTAAGCAATTTAACAATCCACTCTTTATTTAATAAGCCACATTGTATTATATAAAGTAACACGTCTATTTATATTTAATAGCGGGACGGGAGCGCGCTGATGGCGCGTTCCTTGCTTTGGCGCCGTTACGTTCCCGCCATTCTGCTTCAAGGCGGGCGTAAACTCCACCTAAAAATATGGTGGTGATTAAATCTTCACTTCAACTATGTAATTACAGTATTTTTTTGCTACATGCGCTTGTGACCTTAATTATTATAAATTATATGACCGTCGTGAAGTAGAAGTGAATGAGAAGTGACTATGGGCTGTGGGTTCGATTTCCACTCGGGAGAAATAATAATATATTTATTAATATTTTCACTTCTTAGCTCTGGGACCAGTTCGACCACTCAACATGCAATGCCTCAAAAATCGGTGAAAAGTGTTGAACGGAGTGTCCATACAATAGGTTCTCTCTACCTACCCTGGTTTATGCGTGATACAGCGTAAACCTGAAAGGAAAGATTGCATTGCTTAAATGGATCACGAGTTGAAATCTCTCACAGTTCCATGCACTATATATGAAAAAGAATGCAATGCAATGAACGATTCCTTAATATTTTCCTTTCAATCACCACATACCAGGATGGGCCCTCTGCTTAGACGTATGGTGGTGTCGCCTGGCGAGCGCCACGCGCATGTGCTGGGCGGCCTTCTCTTCGAAACGTCTCTGTCCGTCTTGATTACTTCGAGCTGATTGAGAAGATACCCACAGCCTACCCGGTACCCGACCGCGGCGACCACTGTCAATAACAATGACTTGTAATTTCACCACGCAGAGAAACTGGACACTTTGTTGTCTACTTTGCGTTAGTTCCGTATAATAGCTCTTGATTTCTTCCTTGGAAGATAATTTTAGACTTTGATGTAATTCCAGCACAGACGACATGTAATAGCCGCTCTGAAGTTAAGTTTTCTGAATTTCAGAACATTGTACACTCGGGATGAATAATTAAAAAAAAAAAAAAACTTACAATAAAATCTGCATACTGTGCTGTCTATCCTTTATCATTACAGCTATCCAAATTAAAAACCTCTACATACGCGTTTCTAGTAATAGGCGGTGCGGGGACAGGAGGCGGAGCCCTATTCCGTGGACGGGAGCGCCGCGGAACGTCTTCTTCGCTGCGCGCGCTGTCTGTGCTCTGTTCACTAGAGTCGCTGGATGTGTCGTCTACTGGATCACCCTCTGTACTACCTGCGCCTGGCTTTGCAAATTATTATATTTTATAATATTTTTGTTTTCTTTTCACACATATGTCGTGGTTATTAATTAGTAAAAGGAGAAATAACGGTTATGTAGTAAATTTCACAAATAAGATTTTTAAAAATGAAAGTAGTTAGTGGCGGGACTTAGGTACTGCCATTTTCTTCTGGATAAAATATAAATCTACGAATACTCCGTTTTTTTTAATAAAAAAATTTACTGTAGAAATTAAAACATTTACTACTTTTATAAATAGATTCATATAAGCAAATAAATAACAATACATAGGAAAAGGACGAATCACAGGACAAATACTGAACCGAAAAGAATATTACTTTTAGCTTACATATGAAATGCAATAGACAAATTTATTATAATATCAATCGATATACTACTTCAGTGATTCTAAAGCAATCTAAATACACTATATAATATATTAACTACATCAGTACTCATAATATACACAAATACAACTGTTTGCATTCTAAACTAAAAAAAACTACCTAAACATGAAGGTTGATCGTTCGAACATTATAACATAAAATCTAAACATAAATTAACTTCGTTAAGCACAAAGTTTCAATACAACTAAAAAAATGGTCCTTCGAGCCTTACCTTTAGAGCGCTATCTTCCTTTACCGGAGTCCTAGGTTTGATTTCCCTTCGCTCCGGCGAGGCACAGTTGGCGCTTCCTGTCAGCGACTGTGTAGATGCTCGAGGCGCACCCAAAACGGGAGAGCCAGGACGTGTGTTAGCTGCACGTGCCCAGTACGATGGGGTTTTGCGTTATATTATTTACATTTCTACTTGGGGAATAAATTATTTTCATTTCTTCCCGCTTGTGGGTAGGTAGGTAGATAATACAATACGCAATATCGGTAAATTTCGGCGAAAGTTGAGGAACGGAGTGTCTTAACACTAAATTCCCTCCGCTTCTGACTACTCTGTTATTTACAGGATATAGTGTTAAGCTATTTATGAATTAATTATGATATTTAGTGTAACTAGAACTAAATAGATTTATATAAAGGTACATCATGTTTTATGATTTAGTGAAGAAACCGCTGTGATACTTACTATTATCTCCATTTGTTTTGCCAAATGCGTGGTTTTTAAAACTAGTCTGTTAATGAATTTTATAGCATTTCTCATAAAAATATTTTTCACCGATATTCTCTTAAATTTTTCGATTTTTGGAACTTCTCGGTTACATTATTGGAACGGAGAGTACCTACACTACATTGACAGACACGTGAGGTGTGTTAATATTTAATTTTTACAGATATTGTAATATTCGTAAAAATATAGGTATTCATTTTTAAAGTACATGGACATGTGCACAAAATTATATCACGTACATTTATTTCACTGTAAAGAGAATACCGTGAAAAATAGATTTAAAAAACATCAAATAAGTATAATTTTGATAAAGCAACGGTATAATGACACTACGATGTTGCCAATGTGGAGAGCGTATGTACAGCGGTCTTCTATTTGGCTTGGATTTTTCTAATTGGCGCTATGATTTGCTTGTTATATATCAAGTGTTAGTTCAATTTTTAATTCATTTTAATAGTTATTACACAAAACATAAAAAAAATAAACTGACTTTTCTTGTCAAGCTTTTATTATCATGATTTTAAAATTAAATCAAATTATATGTATATTACATTAAATAAAAACTTAATAAAGAGTAATAATTACCCATCCAACCTACATTTTATAATCCAAATTTCCAAGCAAATCACAACACCTTGTCCAAAAAAGGAAAATAAACAAATCAAGTCTCACGGTTAAACTTAGTGTTGCTAGTGTACAGCTTGCCGAGTATCCCCAGTGGCTGTCGAGGAGGCGCGAGCTGTATTCCCTCCCACCAAAAAACCTCTTTGCATTGGAGACGCCCGTTCGCATCTTCTGTGTTCTCTGCAATGTCATCTAATATGTTTGCTAGTTTAAAGTTTAAATAAAAAAAAATCCAATCAGCTTTCGGAACAGCAGGGTAGGCAGTGGTATCCTAGTGTTAAGACACTCCATTCGCCATTTTCTGCCGGTTTTTGAGGCATTGTGTGTTGAGTGGCGGAACATAACGCTGGGCCTTTTGCCCTGGTGCCAGAGCGAAATAATTAAAATATTAATAATAAAGCGGAAGAGTTTGTTTGTTTGTTTGTTTGAACGCTAAGATCTCTGGATCTACTGGTCCGATTTACTTTGTTTTTGTTTTGTATGAAGGCTGCATTCTTCAAAAGTGCTATAGGCTATATAACATTACATAACACATAAATATTAATATATTTAAATACTTTCTAATTTGACATGCAATTTATTCTGCCATGTTAATAACAACCGTCGTTGCTGAGCAACGGCTTGCAAAGTTTGTTCTTTTAAGAACACGTCACCCAAAATGAACTTATATCTTGATATTCATCCTTATAAAAATAAATATAATAGTCACTTTTAGCATTTTATCTAGATTAAAATTATAGTTTACTGTATAACATACTAATAAATAATTAAGGAGATGTCATTGATTCGGAATGACCTAGCCTACGAGTGGTATAGCATGACCTAGCGCGAACGGGCAGATGACTTTAATGGTTTTAAAAATTTTCATACATTTTCGAACTATTGTTAATTTATATGTAATTATTTGCTGTTTATAATTTATTTAAACTACACTTTGGTTCTCTTCTTATTTTATTTGATATTGCTCGCATAAATTTACCTATTTAATATATAATAATGTTTAGTTATTTCATAGAGTCGATATCTACAAGTATGTACGTACATACGTACGCACGGAAAACTTGAGTACTTTTTCTAATATTAAGAATATCCTTTAGTTACTTTTACTTCTTTTGTTGGTTCATTCCAATAACACAGATATTTTTTCTAATAATATGTCTCTACTTATTATTCTTTTTGATTATTTACGCTTATAATTTCTTACTAATTCTATTCAAAACTAATCAGGCAAGCAGGCGTAGCCGCGTCCGGGTTCACTAGTTAATAAATAAAACTTAATTCCCCCCGAGTGATTAAAAACTATTTCACCCACCCTGAGTCACAACGGCCTTAAAGTACAAATAAATACGCTTTTTCTATGAGCAAAAAAAATCAAAAATAATATATAAACCTACCTCTGGGCACAAGCCGGGTCAATCTCTCCGGGAACACCAGCTGCGGCGGGCGCATTGCAATAATGTCCCGGAACCTGTTGTATATCTCCATGATGGCCGCGTCCGCCGCCAGACTTTCGTCCGGAACGTGTTCGCGGAATTGACAACCCTAGTTTTGAAAATTATTTCTTTGATCCTAAGATTTACATACCTAATGATTTCTTTTTTTTTTTGGTTCCACGCTGTATCCTGCACGCAACGGGGTAGGCAGAGGAAACCTAGTGTGTGCATTCTCTGCCGAATTTTGGAGGCATTGCGTGTTGAGTGGTGGAACACAACACAGCGCTTTTTGCCTCGAAACCAGAGCGAAAAAATTTAAATATATCTCTCGATTGAGGATCGAAACTACAACCAGTCGCGTTATCAGTCACACTCTGCGCCCTTGCGCCACGCCTAGGCCTGGCCTATAGAACTTAATACTATAAATTTGTGGTCGTTAGTATTATTTGTTGTAAGTTACTTATTTTAATTTACAAGAGGCAGAAACTTAAGAAATATTTAAAAAATATAATAAAACCTTACAGTATTCCTAGTAATAGTTTCAAATCTGTACGCGCGCTCCCCGCAGCACGCGTAGCGGCCGGCGGCTAGCGGCGCGCGGCCCTCTAGGGCGAACATGTGGGGCCCTTGCTCGTGGTGAGAGCACCACTCCATCTGATGACAATCAATAGTGGTAAATGATAAGATTTTCCGGTGTTTCACATATAGTATTTTGTAAGTCAGATAGAGAGCCTAGGATTAATCGGGAGCTGGGCCTTAAATTAGTCGATAATGAGTATGGCACGCGGTCTATTTCCGCAGGCAAATTCGAGGTTCCTGGGGTACACAACTATTATGGTCACAGAGCCTTAAGAAAANCAAGAGGCAGAAACTTAAGAAATATTTAAAAAATATAATAAAACCTTACAGTATTCCTAGTAATAGTTTCAAATCTGTACGCGCGCTCCCCGCAGCACGCGTAGCGGCCGGCAGCTAGCGGCGCGCGGCCCTCTAGGGCGAACATGTGGGGCCCTTGCTCGTGGTGAGAGCACCACTCCATCTGATGACAATCAATAGCGGTAAATGATAAGATTTTCCGGTGTTTCACATATAGTATTTTGTAAGTCAGATAGAGAGCCTAGGGTAAATCGGGAGCTGGGCCTTAAATTAGTCGATAATGAGTAAGGCACGCGGTCTATGTCCGCAGGCAAATTCGAGGTTCCTGGGGTACACAACTATTACGGTGACAGAACCTTAAGAAAACCCTACCCTATGTGCTTAATGGTTTGCCTGACACGCCAAACACATACGCCGCGAGCCAGATTTAAGGAGGTTTAAAATTAAACTTAGGGAGTATTTTTTGTCAACTGTTAATTGAACAGTAGACAGACAATACTTCTTAATTTAATTTTGATCTAACTTTAATTTAATTTTAATTTAAAGCATAAGAGACTCGAGATCCTGCAGTCAAACTCACAAAGAGTTTTGCAGGACATAGTTTGACTTTTTTTATGTATTGTTAAATGGTATTAATAAATAAATAAAAAAAAAAAGATTCTGTTGTCTGCTTTTCCCGCGATTTAGAGATAGAGAGTGATGGATGGTAGAGACTGTTACTTACATTAAAAAGGTTATTTAAGAAATCAAATGCTCTAACTAGATTTCGAATCCAGACACTCAACTCATGCTGACACATAAGTATCAGCATGAGTTGAAAGTCTAGATTCTAGTTTAGGGAAAATATAGTGTCCTCAATCAATCAAAGTCAATTACCTACCTGATAAGCAGGAAAATGTGAATCGCAAAGCTGACATCGTAAAAAATGACAGTCTGCCCACAGCCGCCAGTACACGCGGCGCCACGCGCGCAGCTCGCCGTACAGCCACGCTATGTAGTCGTTCAGACTCCAGGATACGTCTCTATATTGAAGAAAACCAATCAGCATGACGCTGTATCCCTACCACATCAGGGTAGGCAGAAGGCACATCGTGTTAAGAATCTCTTTTCCTCAAATTTAGGCGCTGAGTCTTGAGCGGCGGGTCTACACACTAAAGCGAATAAATGAAAATATAAATGTAAATAAATATTTTATTTCCTCGAGTAGGGATTGAATCCATATTCGAGTCTCCAGAATTCGGCAGAAAGTGGGGAAGGGAACGGAGTGTTTTAACATTAGGTTCCCTCTGCCTACCCTGCTGTGTGCGGATAACGGCGTGAAGCTGATTTCATTTAATTTTTTATTTAAATTATAAACTTACTTAGCATGATTAGATATAACATTCCCGCGGCGGTCGATGCGCATACTGGCGGGCTGACAGGGTACCTGCTCCGCTATATGACGACCTAGTAGCTTGTTACACCTGGAAAAAACTTTTTTTTTGTCAAAATTCATTGAAAACAAGAGAAGTTTTTAACTTTGGTTGAACTTAGCAAAGCGCTATTTAATGATTTTTTTATTGTACAGGTTTTATTCGTATAACGATTTTATATGGCAGCAAGTTACACACCTACTAAATAGTATTGTTTAGGATAGAGCTTCTTTCTATAAAAAATAAATAGATTTTAAGAAAGACATCAAAAGCGAAGCGTAAGATATAGTCGTATCTTTTGTCTGATGACTTAGAAATGAATTTATTCCTTCATGCTCCAAAAGACTGTAGACTACTAGTCTAACGGTAGAGAGACTGAGACGGTAGAGACTAGATCTAGATTTGGCTATTCTTAAAAAGAAGGTTCATGATAGATGGGCAGGTAGAGCCATAAGTGGGAACAAGGTTTTAATTTTTTTTTCTATTTTTAAAAAACTAACTTGCTGCACTTAAAAAGCGTCGCCAGCGTGGCGTAGTGTCCGCGTAGTGTCTCCGGCACGGGCTCGGCTAGTGACAGGATCATTTTGCAGTAGAGTCGCGACTGTATCTTGTCTTTGCGATCGCGTATCGCCTCCAGCTCCGCGTTGGTGTACATCGCTGCGAGCCTGGTGTATAAATAAACAAATAAGGCCGCCGTGCCGCTGGTGCACGAGGAGTGTCTGTAATGCGACGGTTGTTGGTTCAATCCCCACTCGAGGGGATGTTTTCTTCGTTCTGACATGAAAGCCTGATGTGTTTTTTTTAAAAAAGATATTTTTTTATTTTAAAAGATTTGAAGTTATTAATATCACCAAGGGGTGGATACAGCATGAAACTAAAAACAACATTAACAGTAGTAAAATGTTCATAAATTACAGTTTCACATAAAATGATTCCTATATCATTACCTAGTTAAAAGTGCGTCACTGAGACACGCCAGGTTGGTGGAAGTCTTCACGATGTCGTTCATGTGCGCGTGGCAGTAGATCAAACAATCGTGGAGGAGGGGCTCCATCTGTTTTCCATAAAATACTATAAATAGAAAGCTTAGAAAGAAAAATAAAATATATTATAGTGTTTTTTTTGTGTCTGAAATACTTAACTTTCCATATTTGTTGAATTTATAGGTTAGAGCGGAATCTCAATCGGAGCTCCTTATTTAATATCGCTTCACGCTGTATCCCGCACAAAGAAAGGGAAGAAGGAACCTAGGAAACTAGCGTTAAGAAATTCCGTTCCCATTAAGATAAGTCCGCTTCCCAATTTCCATCGAGATATTGTGTGTCGAGTGACGGGACGCATCATTCCCCAATTATTTGGAAAATATTAAGAAATTACATTCCCCCGAGTAGGAACCTGAACTTACAACCGCCGCGCTTACAGTTTACGCTATTTAGTACGCTTTAGCCTCTGCGCCACGCCGCGGCGCCCTATAAATTTAAATATCGCAATGTCCTACCACATAATTCCTGTACAACGAAAAGAAGTTGACAAAAGGAGTTCTTACTTGTAGAAAAGAGGCTGACACAAGTATCGGTACGACATTATGAGGATCGAGGAGTGGCCAGTCAGCTACGAGGATAGTCTCCCGCTTGACCCATCGCATCAACCAATCAAAAATCTAAAAAAAAATGTAAAAGCACCTATTAAATTAATAACAATTATAATTATTTTAAATACTGTCTATTACACTGTCACGTTATCTATATATATATATATATATATAAAAGGACTTGTCCTCACTGACTGAGGCAAGACGCACGCACAGTCGTAACCGCTGTGCCTAGAAACGTGAAATTTGGACAGATGTTTACTTTTGTAATCTGGACATCCACTAAGACGAGATTTTGAAAAATTTTAACCCTAACGGGGTTGAAAGTTTGTATGGAAAAATATTTAAATCGCCACCGATTTTTATAAAATTTTAAATTGAGACTCTTAAAAATATTTCATTGAACACATATTTCATGGTTTATTACAATCCACGTCTAAGGGTCCAAATAAGCAGGCGAAGCTGCGCGTGCCCACTAGTATTTATATAAATCTTTTAGATTTTTTTCTAGGTACACAATTTTTATCCTTATTTTTCTTTTTCGTTACGTTTGAATTACTTTATAAAGTATAGGATTATTTATTGTTTAATTTTTTTATTATATTAAAAATATTTAAGAAAAAATCAACCTGAATATCACAGTGTACAGAAATATCCATATCCTCCAGTCGCTGTCCAGCGGTGACATCGGCAAAGTAGCCCATTTTAGAAATCAGTAGTTTTTGGGGACACTTAAAATCTTTTTTCAGGCCTTTTACTTCATCGCATACATGAATTTCTACATCGCCACTAAAAAAAAAGCCAAATAAAAAAGTTTCCGATACCGGGAATCGAACCCGAGCCTCCTGGGTGAGAGCCAGGTATCCTAGCCACTAGACCATATCGGATATACAATAAATAGTTAAAATGATCATTCCTTAAATATTTAAAATATGTATAGGTAATATTTTTTTATTATAATATCCAAATGAAACATTCATTACGATAAATTATAATTATATAAAAAAATATTTTGTGATGTTTCAGTTACCCAAAAATAGCTCTTTCTATATAATCGCGGTCGTTCATTAGTAACGTTCGGATACATCAACGAAAAATATTACTATATTTTTCATTGGGTCGAAACCGGGAATATAATTTTTGAACCTTTATGAAGAACAAATATATATTTGAATTATTATAAGAATTAATTTCAGAGATATAACTTACTCTTGTTTTTGATTACAACGTTCTTGTGCGGCTATAACTGAAGATTTGCGACGTCCTAAACGATCTCTTGATTCTTTCTCATTAACAAAACCTTAGGTAGAGACAAAAAAAATAATTATAAAAACTAGAGAACGTCGTGGCGCAGTGGTGTCTGACTATAAACACTACGGTTGTGTGTTCGATACCCAATCGGAGAAATAAATTATGATAAGAAGACATGTTTCGATATTGAGTTCCGCCATACTACAGGCAATGTCACGAAAATGACAAAGATGGGAACAGACACTCCGTTAACACTAGGTTCCGTCTAGTATTCGGGAGACAGCGTAAAGATAGAAAAAAAACTGTATAAACATAAAAAAAATCTTATTGACCACCAAAGCTAGCAGGTTTCTTTACATCAGTCGATGTATTCGACGGAGTTTTTTTTATAATTGGAGCGTAAACACTTGTAGTTTTTGATGGCTTTTTATATCCTGCTAAATATGGTAGAATAGAGTCCAATATCCCCTCGTTGATTACCTGAATGAAAAAGGGAAAATGTTTTAACTCATATCGCGCCATCTCTACGTGGTGTGTAGAAATAAAAGTGTTAAATGAAATGAAAAACTTAATTAAATTAGCTTTTTATTTTCATTTCATTTATATTTTTTTATATTTTATTACATTATTACCACTGAACAGTAAATGATAAAAATACACGATGACTCATATTTTTCAATATAAGAAATATATTTCACTTATATAAAAATAATCAAAGACTCATACATCGTTTAGTTTGCAGTTTAAATTTGCTTCAGTCCATACACCCAGCATCTCTACTCTAGCTTCTGAAGGTAGAGATCGTCTGCGAGCTTTATCTGTACAAATTAAAAATTCTATAAATTTGGAATTTAAAGTAAACTTGATTTAGTTTTAGTATTTGAGTTAAAAACAAATGTTTTTGATCTTTCTTACTCTCTATTTCGCTACAGCTGTATCTCTTTTCAAAACGTTCTGTTTCACTATTCTTCTTTTCAATGGCAGTGTCACTTTTACTAATTATAGGCTTTTGTTCAGAATAAGCTGTTTGGTACAGTAAATCTCTCTCCTGTTGTTCAATCACGTGATTAATAACCGTCAATTTAGTTAATTCTTCCCAATTAATTTTAGAGCCCTCATCTTCGTCGCCTTCCAAATGTTCGTAGACTTGATATGCAGTTTTCATAAAATCAAAGAAATCTTTAACTGTAATCACTTCTGCTGGCATATTCTTTACAATAGAATTTCTTCTAGACGAAGGCTCGGATTTTGTAGGACTTCTACTTTTCTTACCATCTCCTCTTTGCATAAACATAGAAGATGAATCTGTTTCAGGATTTGAACTTGCCATTTTAGATACGTGATCAATTTAATTATTAGGTCAAAAATATAAGCTTTCTTGATGTGTTCTATTAGTATCGATCTAACAAGTTTGCCGGATAATGATGTAGTGTTTATAACACATCAATGACCATTTATATTTTGTAGATTTGCTGTCGTAAATTAAATTTGGACTTAATTTAAAACAAAATATGTATTTAATACAATAATAAATAACTAATAAACAAAAACGTCGGGAGAACTAAGTATATTATACTGTATTGATAAGGTTGTCAGAAATAAATCATTATATATATTTTTTTATACATTTTGCTATCAAAGAAGGTAAGCTTTAATAGCTTTCATATTAATTTTTCATAAATTGACAATGAAAGCTAAGCATATCTTATTGTTTAATTTGGGCTACAGAATGTACAAACGTCTTTAAAAAAATGTAATATTATATAATCTGTATTGCAACCGTGGTGCAAAAAAAACAATTGTCTATGACCTAGTGATATGTCATATCAACATTTTAGTTATATTTGATTGCTTAGTAAAGTTATTTAGAATGTCTCTGGGTCTATTTTATTATGGAAAGCCACCAAGCCGAATATGACAAGAACGGACTGGTGGCTGACACGTTCTGGAAGACTCCACAGCGAGCTGTCCCGGGGAGGCCGTGTCAGAGGGTCGAGCGCGTCGAGGTTATGTCCGGGTCGTCGTATCAACAGTTCCAGGCGTCTGTGAACGATGCCTGGGACCTGGGTGACGACGACATCATCTCAGGCATCGCCGAGACGAAAATATCGAAAGCCATATCGCAAACCGCAGCTTTAAACGTTATTAATTCACATAGGAACAGTACTAAGAACGTAAACAAAAGTGACGTCAAAGATAGTGATAGTGTTAAGCCTAAGGAGGAGGTGTCGGTGAAGAAGAATGAAGTGCGTAAGAGTGGTGCCTCTGGTGGGTCAGCAATGCGACATTACCCGGGGCGGCCGCGACCTGTAAGACTGTCGGCACTCACGTCCCGGGAAGAAAGCAGTGAATCTAAACTGGAGAGGTTCCAGCAAGTGTTAGAAAACCCTGTGTTAGACCTGGATGAGTTAAAACAGCTCAGTTGGTCTGGAATTCCTACTAAGGTCAGTTATTTCCAGTTACAGTTATAATGTTGAGTGTTTTGTGATGAGTCACCTCTTAACTATCTTGGCATTATTAAAGGAACCAATGAACTGTGTCTGCACTCAAGTGTACATGATTTATAACTGTTAAACTAAAATATTTTTTTAATACATTTAAATAAATTGTCTATTTCCTCACTGGTAATTTACATTTTAATTGGTTATCGTGATTTTTAATTTACTAAATTTTTGTAACTGTATTAAAACATTTACAATTACTTTCTCTATACAAAAAAAATAAAAAGTTTTTTCCATTGATAATATAATACTTCCGTTTTTTGTAGCTTCATTCATATAGCAAAGTGACACTAATGTTAAGACACTTTGTTCTTCAAAACACTACCAAATTTTCAGTTGGGATCATATTTCTCAAAGATTATTGAGAACACACCTGTGGGGATTAATAATAATAATAATAATAATAATAATAATAAAAACATTTATTGCCATAAACAACACATACACATTTAACAAACAAATTAACAATTTAACAAAAGAACATTATGGCAAAAGGTATAACTCAGCTAAATGATGCTTGAGTTTTTACTCTCAAGCATCGCTGTTTTTCAGTTACACCTTGGACCACGGACAGACAGACTCTCACAAAGAAGAAAAAATAATAAGAGTAGAATTAAGGTATCTGTTCATGGGTGAGCGCGTGAGTGTGTGTGTGTGTGTGTGTGTGTGTGCGTGTGTGTGTGCGTGCGTGCGTGTGTGTGTGTTCTTATTTGTGCATATATACACATTTACATCCGGTTTGGAATAAATATTTTTTTTAAATAAAAATTAAATAAAGTTTTAATAAGGAGAATAAATCATACATCAATAATACTAGTATACTGGTTTGAAATTTCAGACCTAGAAATAATATTTTAAACTCTTTTTACCCATGTTATGATTTTCTGCATCAAGTTGCCGTTTTAGTACTGCGCTTTTGTACTTATTCTTAAAATTAACTGCACTAATTTTAAGTCTTAGGGGAGGCGGTAGGTCATTCCAAATTCTTGCTGCAGAAAACTTAAAACATCCGCGATAGCGGGACGTGTAATGTGGGGGTATTTTCAATAGGTTCCGGTTAACTGGCCGAAGGCTTCTGTTACCATCACTAGCCCAGGTGAGCTTTTCAAATAAGTACTGTGGCTTTTTATTCCACAGAACCCTTTGAATAAGAGACGCGTATTGTACCTCCATTCTTGCACTCATATTTAGTATACCCTTGCGGTTTAGATAGGGTGTTATGTGTTCTCTTCGTGGCACGTTATAGCAAAACCTGATACAAGCGTTTTGAACCCGTTGAATAGCCTTTAGCGTGTACGAGTTTATTCTAGTACTGAAGACAGAACTGCAGTAATTAAAGAGGGAAAGGACAAGTGAATCCACAAGTTTGAGTCGAAGGTCCTCTCTTATATAGGAT
>JAAIXI010000223.1:7987683-8123082 GCA_013403645.1 Heliconius nattereri
ATATGTGCATAAAAATATTAATAAATTTAATAAAAACAGGGACCTCCATCAACATAATTTAAGAAATAAAAATAAGCTTGCTGTGCCCTTCTCTAGGCTCCATAAAGTGTCTCATTCATTCGTAGGTCAAAAATACACTTTTATAACAAACTTCCAAACGACGTGGTTAATTTATCACTGAACAAATTTAAAAAAGTGGTAAAGCACAGGCTCTGCCAAAAAGCATATTACTCTGTTAAAGATTATGTTCGCGATAAAGATGTTTGGAAATGAGTTGCTCTATTTCTAAGTTGAAATTGTTAATTGTAATTTGTAACAAATGTTGGCATTTAAAAAGAGTGGCCATGAGTTTCTTTGCCTGTATCTTCTCATGAGCTCAACCATTTGAACGGGCTTTTTTCAAGTCAAAATTGCACATTTTTTTTGGTTATTTTGTTTTGTATTTTTTTCTACTTTTATGACATGTCCAAGTAAATGTTAAGCATTTTTATGGAATAAAGATATTTTGACTTTGACTTTGACTTCATGAGAGGTCTCTTATTAAGGATAATGAAATGTTAACAAATGTGTCTTTATATAAGCTTTAATGGTACTATTTTATATTTAAAAGTCAGCTTCACACTATATCCAGCACACAGTAGGGTAGGCATAGGAAACCTAGTTTTAAGACACTGTTACCCATTATTATATTTACCACTGGCTTTTACTGGCAGTTTCACCCTCTTGGTCAAACGGAAACACTTACTAAGTACATATTACATTGAAGTAAACACTCTTCAGCTTTATAATATTAATATAGATCGTGAGTATATGAATAACACTTTACAGTATCAATTTTTATTAATTTTTACAGGCCAGAGCGGTAACATGGCGGCTATTAGCCGGCTATCTTCCAGCGAATGTAGAGCGGAGAGCAGAGACACTAGAGAGAAAAAGAGCTGATTACAAACACTTGGTGCGACAGTACTATGACGCTGAAAGGGAAGAAGACACATACAGACAGATACATATTGATATACCGAGGATGAGCCCCTTGGTGGCGTTGTTCCAGCAGATTACTGTACAGGTATAGAAAATTGATATCTTACTATCCTTCTTATATTATTTTATTACAATTGTTTCATAAATAAAAAAGTTATGTCAATTGAAAGTACTTAGTTCGACAAAAGTTCCTGAAATTGGTACAAAACCCTCTGTGAGCGAGTCTGAGTGCGCTTGGTCGGTTTTTTCTTAAATACTCTTAAATAATCATTTGTATATTTCTATTTTCAATTTTTTCACGGACCAATAGTATAATATATAAGATTAATTTATAAAAAAACTTGTTGTATAAACATTATATTTAAATCCTATTTCTCTAAATTAAAGGTGATGTTTGAACGTATCCTCTACATATGGGCAATACGGCACCCAGCGTCTGGCTACGTCCAGGGCATCAACGACCTGGTGACTCCTTTTTTCATGGTCTTCCTCCAAGAAGCTGCTCCTGGCAAAGAACTAGACAACTTTCCTTTGGATAGTCTAACGGAATGCCAACGGGATGTGATAGAGGCTGATTCGTTTTGGTGTTTGTCAAAGTTCTTGGATAGTATCCAGGATAATTATATTTTTGCTCAGCTCGGTATACAATATAAGGTGAGTATTTTAGTTATTGAGAAGTTATGTAAGATATTTTGTCTCTCCCTATTTGGTAAAATAATATAAAATGTATGTTGCAAAGTTTTTTTAACATATGTTTGAGCTGAATTTGAAGCTATGTCTCTAAGATTGGTGTTTATATTCATATTATAGAAAATTATTCAATAAAGTGGCCTATACTTGAACTTGTCGCAGTAGGACAGTGTCTAAACTCTGAATGTATATGTGGCGGTTATGAGTTCGATCCCCATTCGGGGGCATAATTGTATTTAATTTATTTTTATTGGCTTACTCTGGTAGATGAAGATGATGTTTGACCGTTGAGTACTGCTACTAAACACGCAATGTCTAAGCAGGTAAGACTAGGTTCCCTCTGCCTACCCCTCTAAGTGGAAGAAAGCTGGAAGGCAGCTGAAAAAACAGAAAAACTGCCTCAACATCTTGTATTAGATATTTATATGAATTGTCTATGCGTAATTATTATCAAAGTAAACTAATTATATTTTAATGTAAAGTATGTAATTTGTTATCAGTTATAAATAATTGATAACAGCCAGGTAGATTTCATTTAATTTCAAGAACAATATGTACATTGGATGAAAATCTACACTGAATTATGGCTATAGTACACATGTTTGATATTTATTGTTGTGGATTCAAATTCCACTAGAAAAATATTTATATTTATACTATTGATATTCTGGATGATCTGATTAGAAATAATATGTTTTGTATTTATTTATAACACAGTGCAGTGTGTGAATTATAGTGATCTAGCGTACAATTTTTAAATAGTATAAAATTACTTTACAATCTAAGATTAGTTTTTTTATGTTAATTTTTCAGCAAAATTACTAGATATTTGAGATCACTTTGAATATAAGATGTGACTTCTTACAATTTTTTTTCTATTAACAATACAAAATACAAATTTGTTCCAGGTGAACCAACTAAAAGAACTAATAAGACGCATCGACCAACCTTTACACGAACACCTCCAACGCCATGGCGTGGACTACCTACAATTCTCATTCCGTTGGATGAACAATCTCCTAACTAGAGAGATACCACTTCCTTGCACGATACGGCTTTGGGACACCTATCTGGCCGAATCAGATGGTTTCGCAATATTCCAATTGTACGTTTGTGCCGCGTTTCTCCTACACTGGCGTGAGAGGCTGATGCAGGAGAAGGATTTTCAGGGTCTGATGATACTTCTCCAGAACGTTCCAACTCAGAACTGGTCGGATTCTAATATCAGTTTATTGGTAGCGGAGGCCTATAGATTGAAATTTGCTTTCGCTGATGCGCCAAATCATTTGCATAATGCTGGGAAGTCGGATAGGTGACCTGGATTGTAGTTTTTGGTATTATCGGGGAATTGACTGGTCCATTTTGTTGGGATTTTTTGTTTTTAGGGTCCGTAAAGTTTTGTACGGAACCCTCGGTGGTCGAGCCCAACTCGAGCTGGTCTGGTTTTAAATATGAATTTCGCTTGTATAAGCAACTTGAAGCGAAAACACTGCGTTCTCCACTTACCGCTTGAGGAACTTAACTCCATTCTTTGTTTTACTACAGCATGGAAATAAATATAATAACAATAAAAAAAATTTTTTCTAATTGTTTTGTGAGCATTCCCTGATTGATTATGATTTTTGTGAGCTCAAATCAAATTTAATTTATTACAACATTAAGTTTATTCATATTTCCCTAAATGATTGTAAAGTGGAAAAAGAAGTGATCCATCTTACTAAAGTGAACATAAATGATGACTTTATGATAAAAAAATATAGCTCTGTATTGTGACTCTAGTATTAAAATAAATTAGCAATTCAATTGAGTTATTTCAATATAAATGGTTGTTAAAAATCAAGTTAAAATTGAAAGTTTTAAAAAATATTAAATTACCGTGGGGAATGGAGTGTCTTAACACTAGGTTCCCTCTGCCTACCCTTCTGCAATGGTTGTTAGTTATTATATTTTTGTTTATTATTAAATTAATTGTTTGAATGAAATACGTTTTTATATAATAATATGGACTAAGTATTTTCTTTAAAGTTGTTTATAATGTACTAACATTGTATTCGAATATATGTAAGATGGATATTTTGTTTCAAGAAAAAAAAATCACAAAAGTATATAGACCATGTGTTGTTTAGATATTTTTTCCTAAATGAGGCTGAATTATTAAAATAATAGTACTGTTATTAATAAATGATTCACAGATAAAAAATAAAATTTGAGAGTAGATAAAATAATAATAATTATCCTTTTTTTAAAAAACCGTTTAATTCGAGTTCTTAGCACAAATTGTGTCTGCTTAGTAGAATTATTATACTTTTTAAAATATTTTTTTGCAGTAACTACAAGATAAAATGATCTATTACAAAAATTATGTCCACATTAAAAAAAGAAATTGAAGCATAAAACATTTAATAATATAACGCAAAATATATTCTGGCAACACTTAAGATACAATTGTTTTGCTATTATCTCTTGATAATCCGTGATAATTATTTATATACCCTAATTGATTATCAAAAAATGATCACAGATAATCAAAAGATCGGAAGATACTATTTAGTTTCAACTATATTTAATTCAGCATCAAGTATTGAAAAAAAATCCAGTAATTGATGTAATGAGAGATTTTAGTTAATTGATTTAAATAATTTAAATAAAAAAAAAGTTTTAATTTTAAAGACTCAATGGGCAGTCATGTCTCTTGTACCAACTATGCTAGTATTAAATTAATATTCTGCTTGAATGTATCGCGTCACATTTTACAATCATCTATGTTTCATTTAAAATTTAAATACACATGTAGTACGGTTGACAAGTCTTGACACCCTGAAGTTAGGTGTAGATGGCTGCGCAGATTTGAAATTAGATTTTTTGTCTTTGCTTCCCGAGTGACCAAGTCCAGAAAACTTAACTCCAGGGCGGCCACTACTCGTCAAACCTACTGTACATAAATTGAAGCATATTGTATTTAAGTTAATTTTTTCGTTAGTATTTTATTATCTTCCTTACCAATGCAAATTTTTTACATAATGCAAATTCATCACATTTTGTCTATCTGTAATAACTATAGAAAGGGTAAACTAACGCTATCATACTAATATATATTTAATTTTAATATTTTACTCAGTTGTTGCCCAGGAGCACAAGTGTGTGACTGTTTCCGCGACAGCACGTGGGTTCGATTCCCAAGCGAGAAAAAAAATTTGTTTAATTTTTTTTGCTCTGGTGTCGAGACAAAACGCGGCGTTAAGTTACGCCACTCAACACGTCATAAAAAATAAATAAAATCAAAAAGAACCCTCCAGATTTTGGCGGAAAGTGGAGAGCGGAGAGTCTTAACACTGTCTACTTTCCTTGCTACATGCAGGATACAACGTGTAGGTGACAAAATACTCGTGGATGACGTAATTGGCTTATATTTTTACACCAATTATCAATTAATGTAAAACCAACAACTAATAAGAAATGTGTAATATAAAATATGTGTTACTAAATGTCTATAAATTGTGGACTAAGCAAAAAATTATAATATATTATACGTTATTTTTTTTAAATTTCAATAAATTTATACAATTTAATGCGCAAATAATTTAATTAATAATAATTTAAAAAAACTTCTTTTCATGCTTAAATTCATTCATTCATCATTAAAACTATTGAAATATCATTATAAAAAATTGTAAAAATCATATTACCAATTTGACGTAACTCGCTAAGACCATATAGCTTATTTTGTCAATAGTGTTTCGACACTATCCAAAAAATATGGGTAGTGGGTACATATCTTGCTGAATACTTGATTTTTACCGAAAAAAATAAGTGTGTAATTATTATTAAAAAAATAATTGTCTGTAAAATCGTAATTATAAATGTTATTGTTCGTTATATGAGTGAATGTCAAAAGAGTGGCATGGGTATAGCATGTGACGCTTGTGGGTTCGATTCCTACTCGGGGTATTGAATAATATTATTTCCTCGTTCTGGTGACAAGACCAAGCGTAACGTTGAGTTTCATCACTCAACACGAAATGTCTTGAAAACTTGGCGGAAAAGGGAAAACGGAAGGTCTTAACACTAAGCTGAAAAAACTGTCTTAAAGAGGTTGGATGGGACCGAATTTAGTATTTGGATAATTATACTCCTATACAAATAAGTCTAAGAGGCGGTGGGACGAAATTTACAAGTTTTGTATCATGTTTCAGTTGTAAACTTTTGTTTTTTTTAAATAAATAAATAGAAACATTTTTCTAAATAATGGATTGTATCTAATATTTGAAATACTTAGTGCCCTTTAATCGATACGATGAATAAAGAGCGTTCAATGACTGAACACAACGCTGCATTCTACGTAACTAAACCTTGTAATTATAATTATAACTATATTATTTTAAATATAATGATTTTGTGTTCTAATAAGTTCCAAAAGCTCAGCAATCGATCGATCGATCGAAAAGAAAATATTTTATCTGCTGTCTCTTAGACCATAATGTAAGTCTGATATTGGATGGAACGATAAGAAGGCCTATACATAAGTTTTAACTTGTAAAAAGATATTTGACTATTATAGTTCTTTTTTTTTGGATTTTTATTTTACGTGTATGTTTCTTTACTTTGTTTATTATTAGCACTATTTGTAATGTTACGCCTTAATACATATATTATGAAATTATAAAATGTTTTTTTTCCCTTGTGTCCTAGCAAAAATATATTTTATTTATGCATAAAGACATATTTTTTGTTATTAAATTTTTGTTAAAAATATGAATTTTTAATAGCTTTAATGACTTACGTTAAATGTTAACTGAGAATTAATATAGAATTTTATATTTTTTTATTAATATAGAATTAATATAGAGTAGACAGGCATTGCTTTCTTATATCACAACGGCAACGGAATGTTGAGTAAGAAATAATTTAGTTGAGGAAAATCGGTAAGTAGTACCAATCTGTGAGTAAAACTTAAAAAAAAATATAGATATAAAATAAATGTTCCGTTAAAGCCCCCTTAAATATTTAATTGTGTTTTTAGTATTTGTTGATATAGCAGCAAACGGACAAACAGCAGAGTCTTAAGAATGAGGATCCCGTTTCATCCTTTGGATATGGAACCCTAAATATCTTCACAATTTAAAAAAAAAAATGTTTTATAGTATGGTATAAGTGGTTCTTTGATTATGGCGTTCCGAGCGTGCCAGTTGAGCACATATCACGCTTTTATAGTATTAAAGAAGAAGCTACATTGCCATTACACTGTTGTTAAACTGAAAGTAACAACGCTACAAAAACAAAATAAGTGACCTCGCACTTGCGCAGAAATACCGACCTTGGCCTAGACATTGACAGCTGACTACTATATTCGTAAACAATTTACTACATTCGTTTGTGAAAAATACTTGAAATATTATCATTATCAATATAAATATTAATTTAAATTGTAATTTTGACATTCTTTATTATTAATTTTGACATTTTGTGTTAAATTTATAGTTTTAATATTATTTAAGTGTAAGTAGAATCGATTGAGACGTGCCTCTGCTGAGGTAGCGGCCTTGAACCAGTGAGAGAAGAAGGCACACTGCAGCACCAAACAAAAACTGGGAAGATATACTTACATGTCTTAATAAGGCAAGTTTTTAATAATAAACGCTTAAAATACAAAGTAAAACTATTATTGAGAGGATATTATTATTAAATCTTATTATTTTTCTAAATAATATGTAAAAAAGAAAAGGAAAAATTAAATATCTTTAATTTTTTATTTAGTAGCTGAACCTCACATCGCAGAAAAGGAGATTTTTTTTAATATTACAAAGATCCATAATGATTTTTTCAGTAATTTCTGCAGTTATTACGCAGGTTAAATTAAATTTTAAATTTATCTCAAATATTCTAAGCTTTAAAAGAGAATCGAACCTAGCACCAGCATTGCGCAAAGTACCTAGAGTAAGCAGAGTGAACCTAGTTACCTAAGAGACTCCGATGTGTTGAGTGGCAAAACATATTAAATAACTAATTTCCACAAGTGGGAATCGAACCCCCAATCTGCCCTGTTGACAAACACACGTTTGTGCCCCAACGCCACAAATTGCTTCAAAGTAAAATAAATATTATTAAAAAAATATCCTCTTCATAACAACATAATATAAAAATATTAGCTTAAAACGGAAAACCACAAATGAAAACAAATGTCATCTATTTTTACGTTTAACTGCCTGGGACTTGGCAATTCTTATCAGTAGGTACTAATATACTATTTTATATTTTTAGTGATATTATAATAATATATATTATATTACTAATATTTTACATGACTACATAATTATACAGAGACCCTCGTTGCACAGGGAAACAAGCGTATGACTGCAATTTTCGCCTGTGAGATCGATTCCCACTCGGGGTAGTAAATTATTATTTATTAATATTTTAATTTCTTCACTCTGGTTTCGTCGTGGTTGCCTTAAGCAAAACGCAGTGTGAATTCCGCCATCTAACACGCAAAGTGGGGTACGGATTGTTTTAACTTTTGATAGGTTCCCACTATCTTGCCTGCTATATGCAGGATACAGTGTGGGGAATAGCGGAACTTTACGCCGTGATTTGTCTTATTAGGTCAAAGAAGCGGAAATTATTAATATAATCATACCCACGAGTAGGGATCGCTCTTATTTTTTCGTCGTTCCTTTTCGTTTCCAATGGAAATACATTTCTTATGTTTTGAAGCTTTCACAAAGCTTTTACAATACTGGAAATGTGTGTATGTAGTTTAAATCGTGCTAGTAAAACTTCTATTTAATTACTTCTTCTGCACCTACCCGCATGAAATTTACAACTTATTCGAGTTTTGGATGGTAATAGATTGAGCCTGGATATGGTAGGTGGTAATAGATTGAGATTGAGTTGGACGTGATAAGTAACTTCACGCTTGTATTCTTGAATCTAGTATGAAGACAAACTCTGTGTTTTCCATTCAACGTGACATTGGTGAGTGATTAGTGCTGAACTGGCACGCTCGGATCGCCATAATTAAAGAATAACAACGAGACAAACTTTTCCCTTTACCCCATTTCTCTACCCCTAACTACTACTAACTGCTACTAACGCCGCGTCTTGTCTACCAAAGCAGAATTGAAAATATCTTAAATGTAATCGTTCCTCCGAGTGGGGATTGAACCCGCATCCATATCTAACAGTGTTCACAATCAAATGGTGACCAACAGCCTCGACCAGCCTCGACCTGCCTTAAAGAAAGGCTTTTTTCTATCAAGTTTCTTCTTTTTGACAATTTCTATGTAAAACAAACATATCGAGATACGACAATAATTATTATCATCCAATTTAAAATGTTTTGCATTCAGCCATATCTGTCGTGTACCTTTCCGGCGGCGTTTCCTGTCCGATAGGACTATAATGTTAAATATTTAGTGATGTGCTTTAAATGTACATTTTTTAACCGACTGCAGCTGAGACCAAAAAGAAGGGTTATGTTTTTAGCGTCTGTGTGTGTGTTTATGTCCGTTCCTTTGTAGCGGACAAAGGTTATTAAGCCAGTGAAGTGATTTTTGATAAGTCATACATGCGTGGTTGGATTTGTCTTGATGATGACGTTACTATTTATTAATTTAGTTTATGAATCAGTTTTTTTTAAATATTAGTAACTAGTTTATTCAAATAGAATATATAAAAAAATCGAACGTCCCAATCTACGTGCAATGTCTATAAAATTAACGATGTTGACAATTACACAAACAGGCTTTTTTAATTAAACACTATTATTGACTATAACAGACCGCAAATTTTATGGTGTTGCTTATAGATATTCCTATTTCATGAGCATCACGCTTCATCACTAGCAGTGTTGCCGGGTAAAACGTTACGGTATGATCTATTTACTTATTTAAGTATTTTAGTTTTACACTGACAACTGTTCGTTTTCAAATTCTCTCATAACCGTTCAACGACGTCCATTATCACAGCCCTAGTCCACCAGTGCCTATAATTGTTTCCCTAAGCCGATGCGTACACAGCTGCCAATTAGCAGCGTTTAATAATTCCGCGGCTTTCCTCTTAGATAGTGTTAGTTTAAATACCCAACGCAACGAGTACCTCTATACATTCGTGGATTGGGCGTTGTTATTTATATTCATATTTTATATATACATAAGTTTCAATATGTTCGATACATCTGGATCACTGTGTGGTTGGATCTATAGCGTAAGTTTTAAGTTTTTAATAATCTTTATCCGTATATACGACTATAGACTATAAACCCGATGATCGTGGGTTTTCCTGTCCTGACTAGACGACTCGTGGCGTTGAACTCCGCTAGTTAACTCGAATTGACTGGCGGACTGTCCCGAATTTCCGTCAGATTTTAGAACATTGTATTTTAAGTGGCAAAACTCAACGTCTCGTTTTGACTTACCAGAGCCGGGATATGAAAATGATTTACATTATAATTATTTCTACGAGTACAGATCTAACTCGTAGTCATCGCGGTTACAGACATAGTTTCTATATTTCATATTCACTACGTAGAAAAGCTTTGCATGAAACATATATAACATTTGTTGCATTAACCGGTAAATCATTGGCAAATGGCACTGCGTAGTTTAGTCCATTTAGAATACCTCTATCTTTATTTTAATCGATACATATTCATATTTTTTCAAAATCAATCCCGTTATAAAAGTAAGTAAGTATCTTTGAAATAAAATTAAACAAAAATTTTATATATATGTATTCTGGATGGTCCAAGAGCCTAACCCAGCCAGACATGCGTTACTTTATAATACCGGTAAGTACTATCAGGTCATAGTACTTACCTACCTTTCTACCCTGCTATGTACGGGATAGAGCGTGAAGCTAACATCTATCAAACGATATATCTATCTATAGTCGTCTCTACAGTCTTACGGTGTCGTCGACGGCAGAAAAATTAATATACTTATTTATAATTTCTTTGTAGATGGGGATATGTTCCTGGTTGGCTCATTTCGGACTTTTCCAATCATTTATAACTAACATTTATCACCTGTTTACATTCATTCGCAATTTCGTCTGCAAAATTTATAACATTGTAAAAGGAATATATCATTATTTTTGGAATACTGTTTGTAAAATATTGTCATCATTCACTTCATCATTAAAGGAACGAAGAGATTAACTAAATAACAATATATATATTACACATTTAATTGCGCAAATATAGCAAATATTATGAATTCCGAATAATGAAAACTTATATTGACTGTTGTTTTAAATAAAACACATTGTTCTTTTATTTATATTGTATTTTGATGGTGATTTTTTTTTATGTAATATTAATATGTCATAATTCATGACTATCTGGAACGCAGAGACAAACATACAGATATTAAAACTAGTATATTATATTTAAATTTATTCGTTGATAAAATCCTTGAAAATATTACGAAGTAATCATTCCTAGAAAACACATTGAATGACCATCTTAGGAGTTAAATAGTTTTGTGCATCAAGAAATGAACCCAAAACTGACGCCGATTGCGGCTCATCGTAAGGCAGTTTGCTTGCGTGGTCCGCCAGCTGCCTAGCGAAGGGCAACAAGCGGTTACGTTGTTCTACATTCACTCTGGAGAACATTACGTGAAGAAAGAAGAAGAATCATCATCATCAATCAGAACAACACATTTCTTCATAGAAGTTACAGATTTGGGTTTATAATATTATATTAGGGCAGATAAAAATCCTTGACTATTTCATACTTTTCATTTAATACAGGTCGAATTAGTAAAGCAGTCTTTCTGTTTTCGAAGAGTGCGGTCGCAGGATCTACGTAAATAGTACCTACTTAACATGCTAAAAATATTGTGATTCAGTTCTAAAGCAAGGTATTTATATGGCCGATTATGGCCCAATACAAATTAATAAAAATTAACTAATTAATCTTTTTTTGCTATACTCTAATATCTAATTAACCAAAAAATAATAATAACAATGATAGTTTATCATCAATATTAAAAAAACTATTTCATAACCTATTCATATTTTTGGGATAACATGTTGCTGCGAAGCAAATTTAAAATAATATTTATGACTTTTTAAAAAAGAACAACTGAATAAAATAAATAGAAAAGGGGTTTATTATTTTTGAAGTGAGATTCAAAACCGATTAACAAAATTAACATGTCTCCCATATAATAGCAGAGCATGCAACTAAAATAACTAATAAAACTTTAATCTATAAGAAGAAATACTAAACACAAACTAAATATACATAATATAGCATATAATATATCCTTAATTTAAGTATTAAGCTAATATAAACAACTAACAAACATAATTTGCTGCGTAGAGCCACGCCACTCAACAAGTAATGCCTCCATAATTCGGCGGAAATTGGGCACGGAAGTGTCTTGGGAACAGAGTGTCTTAACAATAGGTGTCCAGGTTCCCTCTGCCGTCTCTATTATGTGCAGGATACAGCATGAAGCTAAAAACCGGATATCTATGATTTACATTTTAGTAACACATCATATATTATATATACTTATATATAGTATACACACTTCCTCTGTGATGACTATAGAGGTGGTGGTGCTGGCCAGGACAAGGCCAATGAGGACTGTGATGAACAGTACTGAAACCTAACCTTCAGCCAGTAACTAATAAAATCACAGCGAGCTGAAATAATTTGATGATGATACTTTGATCGATGATACAAGGACAATAACGCTAAAAATAGAATATTCCGAAAAAAAATCAGATTTATTGACATTAAGAAAGCTTGGTGCCAGCAGAGCAATAAATTATATTCTTAAAGTTTTCTTAATTTTTCTCTCAAAACATTATTTTTCTAAGGAAGTTTCGGCTTACGTTTAAACTGAGACCGTTGCCACACTTTTCGTCGACTTACGCTCTCATTCAATTCCCTACTAATTCTAGTCAACCATGCTTTTAGAGAACTCTGTCTCTTCTCGCAGCTTATGTTTGAGGACGATTTCCAAAACCCTTCCAGTAGGTGTTCTATAGTAAAAAGAGTGTGTAAAGATAATCAAAGTAGCAGATGTCAATTTTAGCTTTTCCAATGCCTTCATTTTAACTGTGTACCCTATACGAAATTATCTCTTATTTGCCAGCAGGAAATGCCTACCCATTACAACAACTAAAAGTGGTGGAACATTCGTCGACGAACATATGTACTATCGATTGGTATTTCAAAGAAACATATCGACGATAACTCATAATATTACGTGTAATCTACACGCGGTATATATACATGCTTCAACAGCACTATACTAATATAAAATAATTAGGAATCGGGACGAACACATAAGAAAAACACTTAATATTATGACAACTGCTGCTGGTGGTGAAACTTCATTCAACAATTTCAACATTGGTGTTGGGAGCTGAACGCAATCACCTAATACCTTGGAGAGGTCACAGAACATACCAAGAGCACTCTGGCATCCCTTCCAAGCTTCAATTGTACTCTTTATAAGTCCCATAACAGCAGCGAGTCGGACGACTTTTAATTAAACTATACTGGTCATCGTACATAAGAGTTTGTTTGTTTAAACGCTAAGATCTCTGAAACTACTGGTGGAATTTGCTTTTTTGTTTTGTATGAAAGCCACACTCCTTAAAAGTGCTATAGATTATATATCTTGATTGAACGAGCCTCTGACGTCTTGTAGAGTACAGGTTAAAGTATAGGTTCCATAGATACACGGGGATCGTCGAATGAAACAAGATGTTGTCTCAATATAACGGTAGGTGGCCATACAACGCACTATGGACAATGGTAGAACAACGGCGGATCAAAAGTCGTTTTTACAAAAGTCGTCCCTGACGCACTTAGTATTTTTTTTTAATAGTATAATAGTGGAACTTTAATATAATGAATAATTTTTTCGTGAATTATATTTAGAATATACATATTTTAATTTTAGAAAATAGTAATATGTAAAAATGTCTATTTCAGGTTTTTCGCTTTGTGACTTTAAACATAATTTCCTAAAAAAAATGTGCAGGTAGGTATAAAGTGTTATAAATTTTTGAAAAGCCCATAGTATGTAGATTTTAAAACAATTATTATATTGTGGATATCATGACTATATTTTTATAAAAAATATTAATAATAAATGAAGAGAAAAAAGGTACGTGTTTAAAGTTCATCGAGACTTTTAACAGTTACCGACGTCTTCCGACGCGTTCTATTTGATATTGTTTCATAGTCCAGATATTCATACATAATATTTATCAAAAATCAGCTGCAGAGACCTGCAGACTGAGAAGTTATCACGAAAACTACGATACAAGTCAGGGGATACGAAAAGTCTATCTATTGTGGTTTCCAATGTTTAACTATTTTATTGATTAGATTGCGGTAAATTTCTATTAAATTATTGTTATTTATTGATAAAAGGACGTTTTATCATCATTTTGCACACATTTTGCGGTATTACTAATCAATAAAATGCACATTTCCCTCATTTATGAAACTATATAAAAAAAGTGCATTAATCTAATAAAACTATTACAAATTAGTAATAAAATTACTAACAGACGTTTGATTGTTAAGTGTCTTCACTAATTTTCAAAATGACTAAAACTTTCAAGTGTTCCAAGCGTGAACTATTCCTCCCGTACATTGATGGAGGAAGAAAACTTGAAACTCTATCAATATTTCTAAAAGAAACGTATCATGTTTCTGAAGACAACATTTGTTTTATTATCAGCGACATTCAAAGGAATCTCATTCGTTCCTTTAATAAACGATGGACAGAAGCGGCCCGGAGAAAGGATTCGTTTTTAAAAAATAACCAAAATTGGTTAGATTCTGAATATTTGGTAACCTTACCAATCATTGAAAAAGTAGTACCTGGGAACTCATCATCGACGTTTTGTGGAAAATTCGGAAGACCCTGTGTCTCTTATGGGGACTCATCAGAATCAACGAAGAGGCGAAAAAATACTGCGCTATTTAGTGAATATGGCTTTGAACACATCTACGATGCCTACGTTCAGGGCTTACGTTCCATAGGAGGAGAATTAGAAGCAAAACTCGTGGAAAAAGTAAGGCTTGCTGATCAAGATACAATGTCTCTATATTTGAATCTCATAGAAAACGCAAGCCAGAGCAAAATGCTATCGGATCAAGAGGCATTGAGTGTTTTCATTCATTTGGATCTAACAAAAGCGCAATACATGTATTTAAGGAATTTAACAAACGAACGAGACTGTGTTATACTACCACCATTTTATAAAATACACGAAATCAAAAAGTCATGTTATCCACCATCTACAGCAATAGAAATCACTAATACACATGCAAAAATAATAAATCTTCAAGATTTATTGGACCACACTGCTGCTAGAATTTTAGCCATAGATTCCGTGTATAAGAATGGATTGTGTCATTTAGTTTTATACAGTAAATGGGGATGTGATGGTTCATCGGGTCAAAGTCAGTATAAACAAAAACTTCCAGAGGAGTCTGAACTTGTTTCTGATGCAAATTTGTTTATTACTTCTTTAGTGCCTATCAAATTAATCAATGAGCTGACTGGTGACATCGTTTGGCAAAATCCAGTGCCTTCGTCAGTCCGTTTTTGTCGGCCCATATCAATAGAATTTTCTAAAGAAACTCCTGAAAAGACTAAAGCTGTTGTGGATGAAATCAAAACCCAAATCATTTCTTTGCGGCGATCATTAATTAATAAAAATGGTGAACGAGTGAATGTGAAACACGAACTGTTTCTAACTATGATAGATGGTAAAGTAGCACAAGTATTAACAGATACACCTTCTGGATCAACTTGTACAATCTGTGGTGCCACTCCACGGCAAATGAATGATCTCACTAAAGTTACTAGTAGGCCAGAAAATGAAAATGCATATCAATACGGACTTTCTACATTGCATGCCTGGATTCGCTGTATGGAAATGGTATTACATATTTCATATAATCTTTCTTTTCGGACATGGTCAGCCACAAGTGAAGAAAAGAAAAGTCAAAAGCAAGAAAAGAAAACCCTAGTACAAAAACGTTTTCGGGAGGAGTTAGGATTGATCATCGACACACCACGGATAGGAAGTGGTAATACCAATGACGGTAATACTGCTAGAAGATTTTTTTTCAACGCAGATTGTTCTTCTGAAATAACTGGAGTGGATGTGAATTTAATCAAGAGGTTGTATATTATTTTATAAACGCTTTCGTCGGGTGTAATGATAAATGCCGAAAAATATGGCAAATGTGCTATGGAAACTGCCAGCATTTATGTAAGTAATTATGAATGGTACTACATGCCGTCTTCAGTTTACAAAATTTTGATTCATGGTGAAAGTGTCATTAGGCATTTTGGTGTTATTCCTATTTTTCAACTTTCAGAAGATGCACAAGCAGCCCGTAATAAGGATTATAAAAAATTGCGCCTACATCATGCCAGAAAGTGCTCTCGAAAAGCTACAAATGAGGATGTATTTCATACTCTTCTCTACACATCAGATCCGTACATTTCCAGTCATAGAAAAACATATAGCAAAAGTGTGAAGGCACTTGATGAAGATACCCTGGATCTTTTAAAAGTAAATGAACTTATTATGGATCCCTAAGTTCACCAAGTATAATTAAATATAATATACTCATAATGTAATATACATTCATTTCTAATATTATTCTACTTGTGAATCAGTTTTTGTAAACTTTATATTTTATTAAATCTTTTATTAAATGTGTAATCATAACTATTAATTTCTTACTCAAATATATAATAGCTTAAGAAACATTGTTTTTTAAGAAACTAATTTAATAATACATTTTTATTACAACTATAACTAGCGTGGACTAAGGAAATTACATAACCTTTTATTTCATTATTTTTTTTATATATATATTCTCCAATAAAAGTTTAATATCTGAACATCATCTAACGCACTATTTCATACTTTATGCTTGTGCAAAAATTCAATTGTTTATCTTAGCAAATAAAAAAGTTATCGACTTTTGATCTGATACAGACCTCGATTTCCCATAGTGCAACGGTTCCATTGTCTTAACGAATATCAAATTGTTCATTAATATTTAAAAAACTTTTTCAAAATAATTATTTGCTCGATCTATGCTAAGGCAACGAACGATGAGGGATTACATAGTCCCTTAGATACAATGAACAAACTAGCTTAAACATTAATAATAAAATTCCCGATGTAAGTGTCGTTGATATGATAATAATTTGTAAAGATTTTAGAATAATAATAATATGTAAAAGAATGGAATATACTTTTTTAAGCAGTGTGGGCTCTAACTTAATTTTGAACTCCCACAGTCGCCCAATCAATAATCAATCCAGACAAGAATCTCCTGGAATTGACAGTTTTGTAAGTATATACTTAGAGCTTTAACCTCACTTTAAATAATGATGAAAAAATCCCATATATTTAAAAATTGGGCTTTGTATTATATTTAAGAGTTTTGCTATTACGAGTATATTACTTCTAAGTTTTTCTACACGATCACTTGTCAATTCTTTTGCTTTTATTCAATATATTTTTAACAAATTGAAAAGAATCCAACTGTCCACAATGTTTTTTATTTTTTTTTATGGAAAAAGGACAAGGCAAACGAGCGTACGGGTCACCTGGCGGTGATCACCGCCGCCCACGACCCCGTGCAGCACCAGAGGTGCTACAGGTGCGTTGCCGGCCTTTGAGGTGGAGATAGACGCCCTTCTTGAAGGCACCCATATCGTACCGACCTGAAAACACTGACGCGGGTAGGCCATTCCACAGTTCGGTGGAATGATGATGATCTGAACTTATCATATCATATTATTTTTACTTTTTTTATGGACAAGACATATACAAACATAAGGGATACAAATATAAGGGATATATGAATATTCCACCAGTGCCTACAATTCTTTCCCTAAACCGACGCGTACACAGCTGCCAATTAGCCTGCGTTTAATTCCGCGGCTTTCCTCTTAGATAGTGTTAGTTTAAATACCCAACGCAACTTTTACCTCTTTATATTCGTGGATTGGACGTTGTGGTTTATCTTTACATATATATTTCATATACACATAAGTTTCAATATGTTTGGATCTCTGAGTGACTTGATCTATAGCGTAAGTTTTAAACTTTTAACATTATTTTTCTATTCACGGTGTTCCAACAGCATGGGACCTGATGTGTAACCCGATGATTATGCGTTTCCCTGGAATCGCAGCGTTGAACACCGCCAGTCAACGCGCAGCGTCTCGAATTTCCGCTCAATATTAAAATATTGCGCCTTCACAGTGTGTCTTCATAGTGTCGAAATACGCATTTTTGCGATATAAAACGGCCATATCTTTTTTTCTAAGTAAATATAGAAATATGTGTTTCATCATGAAATCTTGGGGCCGTAGATCTGAGTATATGGTTTGAATTTCAACCCAACATCCCCAAGCGTTACTGAGACTAGTGCTTTTTATAGACAGACGGACGGATGGACAATAAAATGATCTTATAAGGGTTCCGTTTTTCCTTAAAAGGTACGGAACCCTAAAAAAAGTCGTGTTGACAATCTAATTAACCAAAATAACTATTTATGACTTTTTTGTAGATGGGGATTTGTTCCTGGTTGCTTCAATTCGAATGGGTGATTAAATTACTTCCATTTATCTCAAACGTTACAGTTCATGTTTATGGAGCGATCAAATTGATAAGTAAATACATCTGCAAGATTTACAACTTTGGGAAAGGAATATACGACTATTTTTCTAATATTATTAATAAAATATTGCCATTTTATACTGCATCATTTAAGGAACGAAAAGATTAACTAATGACAATGTGCATATTAATAGATTTTGAATTTGTAATAACGAAAATTTATACTTTTATTTTTGTTTTTTTTTTTAAATAAACCTATAGTTTTAAAACCTTTTATTTATATTGTATTTGGGTGGTGATAATTATTTTACTTAATAAAAGAAAAAATATAGCTAATTATTACCTAATTAACCAAAAATAATAGTTTGCTGCATGATTAACAATTAATAAAAATATATATTTAAATATTTATTATTGACTCATATTTTTGGTATCACTTTCCTGCCACCGGTTCTGAATGCAAACGCAAGAAGAGTCGAGAATAATATATAAATTAATTACTTTTAAAAAAACAAAACCATATCTAATATAATGACGCCGTCTTGGCGCAGGGCCACAAAGGAGTGATTGTAACGCGACAGTTGTAGATTTGATAACCTCCCGAGGAAATGAAATATTTAAGCTCCACTCAGGGTTCGCGGCGAAGCGCGGCGTTGAGTTCCGCCACTCAATACGCTATGCCTCTAGAATTCGTGGGAAAGTGGGAAGCGGATTGTCTTAACACTAGTTTCCCCCTGCTTTCATTACTAATGATGAAGAAAAAACAAGATATTTAGTAATTTACATTTTAGTGACACGTAAAGTAGTATAAGGGAGAAGTGGCATGAAGGAGCCAGGTTTTGAAAGAGCCACTTGCAATATTATAGTAGTTTAGGAAGGGATTCGTTAGAATATTTTATTTTTAAATGGCAGCATTGATTTCCCGCCACCCACAAAAAATTGACAGTCCATCCGAACGATAAATGTTTTTGGCATTCCAAAGTAAATATTTTACCTCCTATGAGTTGTTTTTTAGTATTTCATTGTAAGCAAATACGGGTACTTGGAATGTAGATTGAGTTTATGTATATATTTGGCCTTGTAACTGCATTAAAATTGAGTTTAAAAAGTTTTGATATCGTGGAAGAAATAAATAATAATTTGAGGAGAGAAGATCTTAATTTCTTTAATTAAAAATATATTTTTTTGCTTCATTTAGTAAACTGGCTCTTTCATGCCACTTCTCCCTTACTTACTTCTACTGTGATGGCTATGGAGGTATTGACCTGGTCACCGCAAGGCCGATGGCGACTTTGAGATAATCGGTTCCCCTTAATATACGATATTCATTTTATATATTAATCAATTAAAATTATCTTTCTTTAACTATAAATAAAAAAAAATAAGTTAAATTCACGCTGTATTCCGCACACAGCAGGGTAGGCAGAGACAAACCTAGCGCTAAGACACTCCGTTCTCCACTATGCCTATCCTGCTGTGTGCAGAATAAAAATATATTTTTTAAAGATAACTATATAAATATAGAAAAATGAAGTATAGGTTTGACAACATTTATTTATTTAATTAAATGGATAATTTTATTCCAGTATTCTCACAACGCAAGTGAAGTTAGTTCATCTTTTTTAACTAGGGGGTAACTCGGGTCGCGTTCAAGGCTGGCCAGTTTCCTTGTAATGTCTCGCCATTAAATTCAACCAATGAATATTTATGGAAAAACGTCAAAAACAAATGTTTTATTTTTTAAAATACCAGCCTCTTGCATCGTACTTACAATGATGGTATAGGTCGAAAAACATTATTTTTTTGTGTAAATCTCGTTAAAATGTTAGCAAATCGCTGTTGTGGTTATTTGTAATATGTAGAATTTAAAAAATATATATAATACCTAGGTATATCCGTCAATTGAATTTAAGAGTTGGCCCTTCTCAAGTGGTCTTGCTTTACTATAATTGTTTTTATTGGAAAAAAGAGAAGAAACTATGGATTTTATCACTTATTTGAGAATTATAAAAACTCCTTTTTTTTGTTAATCATAAAATTTAAAACAATACATAATATGGTGCATAAAAACTAACAATTCTCATATTATATTTTTTATTTTATTTTTTTATTACAAAAAACTGCATCGCCACCTTGCGAATTTTAAGATAATAACTGTTGATAATAACGGTAAGTAGCTGTTGTTTTATCTAGATAACAATGTAAGAAAATGAAAATAATTAGTTCGTGCTAGAGATGCGCCGAATATTCGTTTGGTATTCGGTATTTGATGTATTCGGCATGTTTTTCAATATTCGTATTCGGCCGAATTATTCGGCTATGGCGCCGAATATATTCGGTTCGAGTATTTTTACTGGAGTTACTGGAGTTCACCAGCCCAGAGAACGGTACTCCATATTTAAAAAAAAACAATAGCGAAATTAGACTTATGTTTTGCCCACCAATCAAAAGGGCTCTGGATTCTAGGTAGAAGACTTTCACCTGCATAATTATCTAATTCCACAGCGATAGGATCTTCTGCAATGACAGGATTCATCGAGGCAAGTTCTTCATAACAGTTCTAAAACGTCACATGAGATTCCTCTAAAAGAAAAGTAATATTTTGTAGAGGTTCTTCCCTGTTTGTCATTGTTGGACCCTCTGGTCCAAAAATATTGATAAGCAAGTTCTGGTACATTTCGACAATTTTTGAAATTTCGTGCTTTCGGGTGGCGGTGAGGTACGGCCCGCTCGTTATCTAGTAAGTCTAGTAAAGTCTATAAATGACATTTTATTGAATTCTAATAGGACAAACTTATCTTTTCTATTATTCTTTTCTAACTATGCCTTTAAAATACAAACAAAAATGCGGATTTGTACTATATATAATAAACATAGCTATATGTGCAATAATTAATTATGTAATTTGTGGTCATAAAAATTCTTAAACTTATCTATAAGTATTTTATAAGGACTGATTATTTTTATGACTATTAATTACAATTATTTTACTTACAACTGTGTATTTAAGGGTAAATGATGATAGAGTACATACAGATACGTCATGATGTACAGTACGCTCAACGAGTCTTGACCGCCCTGAAGTTAGGTTTTTTTCTACTTTTGCGTATTGTTCTGTCGGTAAAAAAAATAATCAACAATAACAAAAATCCTAAATTCAAATCTGCGTTCTTCTAATTTTACTTATAGTTGCTTACGTAAATCAAATTTCGGGCAGCCATTTTTATATCGAAAACTGAAGACATCGTTGGTAGGTGATTTCCTTTTTATAAACGTGAGAAACTACCGATAGTAAGGCTAATTAAATGACATTGTTTAACATATATGCAATATTATCATATGTAAAGATAATTATTATAATGTGAATAATGGTAAAAAGATTTAAATGCTCACAGTCATCTTTTAATAATTTTATTATAAAATAACTACATTGTACCTGCTTTGTGACTCAATAAAATTCTTTCAGAGAGAAACGATGTATTAAAGCTAAAGAATACGATTTATTTAATTAAATACTAGACAGCTTCGCCTGCACAGAAATAAACAAACTGCTATATAAAATAAACATTTAAATAAAACTTGTTATAACTAAGAGAAGAGACATAGTATTGGCAAGATTGGCTATGAAGGGGCACATGCGTATGACTCTAAACGTGACAGGTTATACCACTCGAGAAAATTTAATATTTTCATTTCTTCGCTATGCACCGCCTACAGAATAGCGCCTACGGAATTCGGCGGAAAGTGGGGAACAGAGTGTCTTAGCATTACACCCCCTCCGCCTAGGCCTACCCTGCTACACGCGGAATACAGTGTGAAGCGTTTCGTAATTGAAAATTGGAGAGTCGTCTGACTATACGCAAAAATTGTGGCGACGATTTCTATTCGCGCTTATAGTTATTTTAAAAATAATTTATTTATACTTTCTTCTTCTGATTTAACTAAATACAAAACTAGGCTTTTAATTTACACACACTGTTATGTAAAAAAACCGTTTAAAAAGGCCGTTGCCAGATGTCTCGATTTTGAAAAGATTTTTTATTGCTTAACTAGGGTCCGCTTCCAGTTAAAAAAAAACATTTTATTTTTCTATCTATCACTATTAGAAAAATCACTATTAAAACTCAAATAAATGAGNTCTTGGGGTCCGTGACGTAGCGGATAAGCTCCAAGAGCGTCGCTTGAGATGGTTTGGCCACGTTACGCGCCGGCCTAAGAACTATGTCGGACGCAAGTGCCTTGCTATACTAGTTCCTGGGGCGCGACCTCCTGGACGCCCAAGGAAGCGCTGGTTGGATGTCGTGATGCAGGACATGAGAGCCAATGGTCTAACCACCGAGGACGCAAAAGATCGTGCAAAGTGGAGTAGGTTAAGTAGGAAGGCAGACCCTGGTAATAGCCGGGATTAATGCCAGGAAGAAGAAGAAGAAGTGTCTGTCTAGTGTCTACCCTGCATGCGTAGACAATTAAAAATTATAATATCAAATTTTACTTTTACTTACATAATTATTGACAAACAGCCACAATAATATATATTACACAAAATCACAAAGTTTTAATTCATTAGGATGAGAATATGCTTGACAATTTAATGTTTTATTTAACAAATGTTTTCCTTAACTTCGGTTTTTTTGGGCTTAGCTAAATTTTAATATTTACGATCAGTCTCTTAAATAAGAAATCCTCATGAAGATCTGTTGATATTATATACGATTTCCTTATTTACATAAGTAAATTGAAATTGAAATAATTTATAAAATTCATTATTCGTATAAAATAAATTATATAGCCATCCATTGTCAAAATGATAAAACTTCCTTAAAACTGGGAAAAATAGTTTCAAGTTCATTCAAACAAAACAGAAACGTTAAATAATTTCAAGAAAATTCACACGATTATAGACAACACGTAGCCCGAAGCCATCGCGCCGTCAGTTTGTCATCGAATGCCGCGAAAAAATATCGCACACAGATTATTGTTAAAATTTTGGCGTTTTTTTAATTACATTTTCTTAAGCAAAGAAATCAAACTTAAATCCTATAAATCAAATTTGTTATTATAAATTAAATTAGTTTCATGTTTAAGTAATTTTTATAAATATTATAAATACAGTTTTTTAGAATATAGGTATAATTTAATTAAAAAATAGTTAGATAATAAGTATAAAGGGTTTTTATAACGGCTGGATGTTTCTTCCCGTGCAGTTGTGTTTTGAGGATCGCGCGGAAAGGACCTTCACCATGCTCTTCTACCGGTTAGTGAGGTTTTTTATTTTTAAAGTACGTTTACACATAATGTTTTAAGTCATGGTATGCGGCACAAAGTTGAAAATTAATTTAGTTAAAATGTAATTTAAAAAGAAATATAATTTTAAAATTAATATAACAGTTAAGGTTAATTTAACATAATAATTATGGATTGTTATTTCGTTCTAAGAGTAGATATAATCGAATCGAATCTTGTAAATTAATTAAAATTAAATAAAATCAATTATAATTTTATTACTTTGCTCGCCATCTCTATGTAGAGTGTGCGTTTTATTGTTACAACAATAAGCATCAAAAAGGCACGTGTGAAATCTATAATTTCTATTATATAACATTAACGAGAACATTAAAAAACATATGATTGTGTTCAATAAAAAATCTAATATCTATTAATAAGAAAAATCATTTACAATAAATTGTTTAAATTACTTTGTTTCATTTTATTTTACCGATCACGAACTATTCAAAATAGATTCGTATTAAAATTGAATTTGCTACTTACATTTAAAATTTATAGTTTATATAAAGAAATACTAAATAAAAACAACGTTATAGAATGTCTTACTTTCTTATTTAATTTCATCAAATTGTCGTGGGACTTGAAAATCCATAAGTCCAATTCATAACCCATTGTGAGGCCATTTGTTCGACTAGGGAGCTAACTTCATCCCCTTCTCGGGAGAATTAATTATTTTCAATGCTCCGCTCCGGTAAGAAAAATACGGCGCTATGTTCCGCCGAATGAAATTCCTTGATACTATGGTAGGAAAATATGGCATTAGGTACTTATAATGCTTCGGACTCTCGTGGTGCTGTGGTACAAGGGTGTGATTGAAAACGTGATGGCTGTGGATTCCTACTGGGGAGAAATAATTATTAATTATTAGATAATATTTTTATTATTATTACAAGACAAAGCGCAGAGTTCTGTTTCGCCATTCAACACACAGGCCTTGAAAATTCGGTGGAATGTGGGCAACGGAGTGTCTTAACACTAGGTTCCCTCTGCCTGCCCTATATATGCGGGATAAAAGGAAATCAGGTGTAGAAGTAATTCTACTCCTAATATCTATTATCAACGACAAAGAGATAGAGAACAGCTAAAACAATTTATTATAAGAATATGTGAAAGAGTTAATGAATATATGACGAGTTATAAATATGATTTAATGTCAACGTAGGTTATATTGTAAGATTACGCATGCTCTGCTCATAAAATTTTATACTATCCTATTTCATTGTAAGAAAGTAAAATCTGTATATAATCTACACAAAGAGAGACCGAAATTTTGTAAGCACGGCGTTGAATGATTAGGTGATTTATATTTACATAAAAATCGAAGAATTAATAGATGTACGTGGAGTTTCTAAGCTATTTTGATTTAAGTAAAGTTTTTTTTGTGAGGTTAGGCTGCGATAAACTAATATTAAAACACACCCTTTCCGTTTGTTGCACGATTTCGGGCCAATACGTTTTAAAAAATAAAACTAAAGCCGCGATTCTACTTGTAATATAAGACGCGTTTCAGGATGAGAAACTCTGAGCAGTGCCTGAGACTTCTGAGTTGCGACTAGACTATATCCCTCAACCTTTGACTCCCTCCCTTCCCTGATGCTTACAGTCAGACACAGTTCTATTTAGACATGATTATTTTTCTTTTTTTTTGCTTTAATCTGTATCCTGCGCACAGCAGGGCGGGGGGAACCTGAGGACCTTGTGTTGAGGACGGAGTGCCATCTCCGTTCTGATTAAAAGACTTCCGCTCCCCACTCTCCTCTCTCTGTTAAAAGGTGGAGTTCAACACCGCGCTTTGTCTCGCCACCAGAACAAAGCAACGAAAATATTCAATATATCATTCCCCCGATCGGGAATCGAAAGCACAACTGTCGCCCTTACACTCACAGGCTCACTGCGTCACGACAGCCTCGTTTGATATATAAAAAACACAGTTAAAATTAACCACACGAATTAAAGAGATGCGTGTGGTTAATTTTAACTATTTTTTTTATCTAACAAAAAAGTATTCAATTAACTTCTCAGTTAACCATTCAAGTGTTTTCGAGTAATCAGCGTACAGCTGAGGTTCCCGCCGGTTACGATTGTATTGTTCTACACAATACCGTATTTTTTACTTGTGTTATGTTGCGTTTGCTGATACGTTCGATGAATGTTAAATATATTTATGACATACTTCTCACAATTATTGTCACTTATCGACCTATATGAGCATTCCTTAAAGACCCCCACTTCCTCTTAGAGCATTTATATGGTGACAAGTAACTTGTAGCTGATAGAAATGAGTGAATTGTTAAATTATAAGAGAATATTATTATTATTTACATTTTGAATATGGCAACATAAAATTAATTGCGGTATTAATAAGCTAACCAGTCTGTCCCGGAATATTAAAGTTTTTCTATTTTTATGTATTTACATTGTATCCTGCACATGGCAGTGTAGGCAGAGGGATCTTGGGGTGTTAACACTCCGTTCTCCTTTGAAAACTACTTCTTTAACTCTTTCTTGTACTAGGACACCCTAGGATAATATCTCTAAATTTGCTCACTCATTGACCACGTGGGTAAAGCCGCAGGGTAAATCTAATTACAATATAAAATAGATAGATAAAACCGTATATATATATTCATTACGTTTAAATCATATGAGAACATCTCGCGACGCGTGCATAGAATACTCTAAACAAAAACGTATAAACAATATTGCTTTGTCTATGAATGAATAGATTATATTTAATTAAGTATTGTTGGAAAACATACCGACGCTTTCGTCGTCGTCTTAGTAATGTGCGATGGGTGTGAGTTCAAATATAAAAAAAAAAGATAATAAGAAGGCAACGTGTTTGAGTGGCGGAACTCAACGCCGCGCTTTTGCCTCGATACCAGAGCAAAAAACGAAAATATTAATTTAAGTAAATATTATATATATATGTATAACCATCGCGTTACAGTCACACCCTTGTACCCCTACGCCACCAAGGCCTCGCCGTTAAAATATTTTACTAGAAATTAGGAATTGAAATCTTTGTAGCCTTGAAATTTTATCGCAGCTAATGTAATTTACGTTGAAAATACAACTTAAATGGGATTATTTTAAAAATAAACAATTGCAAACTAAAATAAAAAAAGTTTGATCAAGGCCCAAGGCGTGTCCGAAGTCAGTTGTGACGCAGGAACTTAAGCTTGCGACTGTAAACGTGGTCGTGGGTTCGATTTTTTCTCGAGAAAAATAAAATATTTTATATTTTCATTTCATCACTCGCTGATAATAAGGCAAAGCGCGTGGAACGGAATTTCTTATAACGGCAAAGAGTCTTATTACTAGGTTCGCTCTGCCTCGCCCTCCCATATGCGGTACCTATAAAGTGTGAAGAAAAATAATTCAGATTTCCGAAAACTTAACTATAACTCAATAAGATTTAACTAAAGTGTAGTTTTGTTTATGCGAATAATACCAAACTAGAGCAAAATTCCGTTCCGTTTTTGCCTTTTTAAGTAAGGAACCCTAAAAAGAATTTATTATCTAATAAGTAAAAACATTGAAAAATATTTAATTAAATAGACGCAAGAATCTCCATCAAAATAGAAAACGAAGGGCATTTAATTTAACAATTGTGGTTAATTGAGCGTGTCATTAGATTCTAGATCTATCTAGACTTACATACTAAATATGATTCATTAAATCTTATCTTTTTAGTACAAACCGATTTTCTTAACCTTCATTTTGTTATTACCGAGTTCTATTTTATATATTAAAGAAATAACTTTTCATATTTGTTATAGATTTAAAATATAATATTTTAATTAATTAAGAAGATAATAAGTGCAAGACAAGTGTCCTTATAAAGGTTTAATCCGGTGACGACCATATTTTTCTCTTATTTCGCGTATATCCCGCATATAGCAAGATAAGCAGAGGTCTAGTGTGGTGAGTCAAATTTTCGGGACGTTTCGTGATAATTAACGGAACTCAACGCCACGCTTTGTCTTGTTGAAAATGAAAATATTACAATGAAATGAAAATATTAAAGATTCATTTTCCCCAAGTGGGAATTAAATCTACAACCGTCGCGTATGTAGACTGTTCTCACGCTGTGCCACTGCGTCATGACAGTCTCTACTTCCTCTCTTGTCATAAAACCAGTTGGGTTGATGATGGATTTATCGTAGCTACTTTGTTAAACTCCTGCCCCATGTGTGAATCCCTTCTGTATCTGGTGGTGTTTTTTTAAATCAATTCCAAATAATATCAATGAAATCTGGTTTTCATTAGGGCCTTCATCATTTTTATCGATAAGTAGAAAAAAAGTGACTCATGTATAATTTTTTTTCTATTTGCTAACGACTAGCGAATGTATCGTACAATCGCTCATGCAAACGTGCTAATTGCTATTATATGTTTGAAGACAAAGTGCGGTGTTGAGTTCCGCTATTCAACGTTCAGTATCTTTTGACTTGAAAGTTTAGAGAAAAAAGTCTTAAAATCTTTCTCGACACTATGCAGTAGGAACACTACCTACTCTGCTAAGAAAAAAAAGGGGTGAAGTTGTTTCTTTTTTTTTTTCAAAATTAAATAAGAATTTTTAGGCGAAGAAAGGAAGACGGTAACATATTTCGTAACATTTGAATATTTTATTAGGTCATAGACATTCAGAATTAAAAATACAAAGTAATAAATCTTAATAAACTTTTTAACTTAAAAAAATATACACTAAAACGCGTAATTAATGTTGATTATTTCTCATTCACTTATGTCATTCCCATGTTTTGCTATAAACTTGATCCGAACCTGTTTTAGTTTTGATTCGCGATAACATTAGCTCCTTTTGGGTCGCAATAAAATGTGTAATTTGATGTTTACTATGGTCTTTGCCAGAGTCCTTTACGGTCAAAGCTCTTGTGTCTCCCATAAAGTCTTTATCATTGAAGGTCAGTAGGCCTAACAATGTATTTATTTAATGTTAAAATAAAAAAAAATATAAGTTTAAAAAATTGATACAAACAAGTTTTTTTATTATTTCTGTTAGGGAAGGTCTTAATTGTAATGAAACAAATTTTCTTTACTATCTTCACGCTGTATCCAGGATAGCAGGATACTCACAAGGGACCTGGTAATCTAATGTTAAAACACTCCTTTCCTCATTTTTCACCGTTTTAAAGAAACGTTGGGTGTTGAATGGCGGAACTCAACGCCGCGTCATCGGAGTGAGGAAACGAAAATATTAATGAATATTTCGTTTCCTCGAATGGGAATCGGAACCACAACGACAGGCCTCAATAAAGAAGATTTCTTTAAAGGAATACAAGTCATATAAGTTTATGGCGTAGTAAAATCGTCATTTAAGATATATTATATTATTTCGTGGCCGTCGTCGCGCAGCGATACTGCTATATCTATGCAGGGTGCAGCTGAAAGAGAATTATATTATTTTAAGTTCACTCATACTAAATCTAACTCTTACTTTCTCATACCAAGTTAGCCATATTGGCTTAAGCTACAATTAAGTGGAATTTATATACCTATGTTTAAATTTCAGGTTTTTTATTTCGATATTTCTGTACGTGAGTATAGCGAGGGCGGCGCCACAAAACTCTAACGGTAGCTTTGTCAACACACAAGTCTTCGAAGCTATCCCAACAATAAACAGAACGTCTCGATACGAAAACTTCCCAATTACGATAAGTAGCTTTAACAATTTAGCTAAAAACAATTCTAATGTAGAATACGAATCGAAAAACGAAAATATTGTACCGAATAACGAAAACGGTGATAAAGTGGAAGTATATAACGCAAATACTAACGCATCGTTTGAAAATAACGAATTCATACGCCATGTTGGAACTGATGACGTCACTAGTGCCACTGAAACTGACAAATCAGAGATAACCACAGATCAAGATATAGCAACCGAAGATGACTTCACAACCACAGTTGCGCCTAAAACCACAACCACTTTGAAACCAACCCCTAAATTTCTATCAAAATTAACTAATTTAAAGAAATCAAAGAAGAACAATGTGTCCACAAATTCAATAAAGCCGTACGTCGCTAAAGACAAGTCTTATAAAAGAAAATTCAAAAGCAGGTGCAGGTGTGAAAAAATAGAAAACTGTCCGAAATTGCAGATCACCGTACCGAGATGTCCCGATGAATATTTCTTGTGCTGTTTTTAATCTTAACTCAGATATATATTTTTATTTCTTTGTAAATATTTGATATAATGACTAATGAAGGTTAACATTAAAATAAGTACGTAGGTTATTTCGTTTTAGTCTTACAGCAATAGTTTAAAAAATTATAACAAGCTGGCCAAGTTTCATTTGATCATTTATTTTTAGGGCTATCTAAGATATTGTAAATCTTTCTACATACTTTTCTATAATTTTATATAAAAAATATAAAAACCAAAAAAGAAGTAAATAAATAAAAAAATACAACTTTACGTTCTATGTAAAGTCGCTAATTTGAAAACGCTAGTAACTATTATTACTATAATTAATTTAAATTAAATTAAAGCAACTTATTAAGTACTTAATTGACTGTAGTATAAAAAAATTGAACTGCAGCAGTTACAATTTTTTACTACAAATAAAATCTATAAGGTTTTACTTTATATATATTATTTATTTATTTAATAAGTATATTTCGTCATCTCTCTATATGGTACATAGTGTATTCAGGGTTGCCAGATGATTTTTGGGATATTTCTGAGCCGGAACGGAATCAGAGTTTTGCTGTCCGATCTGAGACGAAATCTTTTTATTTATAAACTTACTTAATTGTAATTATTTTTAAGTACCACTTTAAGGCTTACATATTAAACTTTGAATAAAAATAGTATTTTTGAATCCCGGTACAGCAAAGTGGGACACGGGACAACATGCACAATCCTGTATTTCTGGGTACTCCTGGCAGCTCTTAGTAAATGACGTCCTCTAATCCCACCGATGTCTAAAGTATAATATATAATTTAACTATGTTACATATCCGTAACTATCAATTTATCCATATAATAATTATTATTGTTTATTTTTCATCAACATGTTCATTGATGTGGTTTCATCACAACACACTTTTTTGCAAATATTAATATATAGTTATTTAATAGTCTGTGTAAGTGTATTTTTTAAAAATAACTCTAAATCTTAAGTTATGTTCGTTTGGTAGGTAGTTATAATACTCATTTAACTTTTTTTACAGACATAAATTAGTTTTTTTGTACATAATATCTGACTAAAATGTCCAGAACCTGTTTTGAGTTGCAAAAAAATTAAGTTTTTTGGATACTACAGTTATAATTATAGTATTGCAATGTGCAATTTCATTGATTATGTAAATTAACATTGAATATTAATTTTAAGAAATTCTAAAAATGTGTGAAATGCAATATATTGTAAAATATAATTAATATAAACTACTTATGCAGTTTTACTTTGTAAAAATCTGACTCAAACTTGAAATATCTACTAAGCTATACGAATTTTACCAAAAACATCCTTCTATTAAGAAAGTTTTGCAACTTAAGAAATTTCTTATTCCAACAAGAAGATTTAATTATTAATAACAATAGTAAAATATTATATTTCAATGAATTTTTTAATTTAATATAATTTAATATAAGTTTTGAAAGTTTGTAGCATGTTGATAAATCACAATAAAAATAAAAACCAATTTATTAATAATAATGTCCATTTATTAATATAATTACAAGAAAATATATGAAGGCAGTCATTTACATTTACAAGTCTTATATTTAAAAAGCGTCTACTTTTACAATTACTCGGGAGATATGCTGTGATAATTAATTCTCAAATATCATGGAAAATATGTAATATTAATAATATAGGTTAAAAAAATATAGAATCGATTAACTACTCGAATCGATCTAAAAGTTCTATCTATTATACAAAACAACTATTTTTTTTTTTCATAAGCTCTACATGAATTCTATTACCATCTATAATAACACATTTGAAAAGTTCTTATAAAGAAAATAAATTATAAAAATACCAATATTCCTAGCAATATTTTAATAAAAAAAAACGATAATGACAACATAATACTGAATGAAACTTTTTTTTATATTTTTTTAAAATACTTCAACAACTAAAAAATCTTTCTAACTATTTACTATAAGTTTTAAAACATTTTTTTATATCAATTCCTCGTTCCAAACTGGCTTGGCTATTATTTGTATTTTGTCTGTTGAACAATTTGGACGATAATTTTCATGAAAGTATTTATTGCTATTTAATCACGACATGGCAATATTCTTACGTTTTATTATAATATTTTATAGTTTTTTTTTTACGTTTTATTATAATATTTTATAGTTTTTTTTTAATGTTTAGTCAAAAAAACTCATAATATAGACATGAAATGGAATTGGAACTTGTCAATTTTAGTATTTATCTGTAATAACATATTAAATTTATAAACTATTAACATTCAACAAAAAATGTATATTACAAATAAAATATAAATCTGAAAATAGCAGCGTTACAATTCAAACCCTTAGATTACAAATAAAAAATTTACCAAATATAGTCAAATATAGTCTTAACATATTAAAATATCGATTTGGAATTACATAAGAAATTATATAATGTTAATTTCCTTATAAAAATGTTGAAAGACATGTTTGACAGTCATTTAATATGGGATTTTTGATAGCCTAGAAAACATCTTCATCAATCAGTAGTAAAAGAAAAAGGGTACATATAAAAATATATTATAATTCTAAATTATGAATGAAGATCTATGATTTATTTATTTATTTTTCTTAATATAATGTGTATGAAAATATAATCAGCTTTTTAGTCAAAGAAAAATATTTTTTATTTATAAGAAGAGAAATAGGAAAATAATAATTAATGATAGCACTTTTATAACGAATATATAAACATTAAAAATATTAACATTAAGCTTATTATACGTTAATATAACTAATATACATTGGACGATTACAATTATATTAAATACCTATATTTAGACATAGATTTTATGAAGTTTTGTTATTGTCATATATAAATAGTATTGAGCGTTTTTGCTGCCTTAATATGGAACGGGAACTGAAACAAAATAAATATTATTTACTAAGAATACAGAATTAAAATTTTTAATATTATAATTATAAATTTATAACTAATTGTTCTTACTGCATTTGTGCCGTTCCCTAAACTTATTTTTGTCTGAATTTAAAGCCTTGTGTGTTGAGTGGTGGTATTCAACCAGGTACCCCAAATGAGAATTGAATCAGAGGACTGTTCCTTTGCTTTGCATTTAATGCATGGTGGCTGTGAGTTCAAATCTCGCCAGTAAAAATATTAATATGATAATACTAATAAAAAAACTTACTTTGTTAAATAAATACCCATTGACCCGTCACAAGAGATATCAATCAGGAAAGAGCAAGTTCGCATCTCTACCACAGCGTTCCTGAAAACAAATTTTATAAGTAAACTAGTGGGCCCGAACTAAGTACTTTAGATTAACATAACTTTTTATTTATGAATCGATTATAATAAAATAAACCCTATATGTTTTCGGAAACTTGCCGAAACCATTAGTGAAAACCGGATTTAAATCGGTTAAGCCGATTCTAAGGTTAGCTATTACAAACGCACAGACAAACAGACAAAAAAATAAAAAATCATTGTTTTGGGTTCTATTACGTTAAGTAACATTTTTTTTAAATATCTTCCAAGTACAGGCACCGACACTCTTACGATTTTATTATAAGTAGAGATAGTAATATTATGATAAAGTAACTGAATATTTTGGCATTTTTTTAATACTCAATTTTTTGTCTACTATAATAAAAACAGGTTCCAGGTTTTTCCCCGTACAGCATGGTACGCAGAGGGAACCTATTGTTAACCACGCACCGCCTAATTCGATAACGGACTCGCTGCCACACTTAGTCTATCATCACATCTTCACCCCCGAGATCATGGGGATTGAACCCACAGCCTACCCATAAACCATCAGAAGGACTATATTTTTGTAGGTAAAATTAAATAAACACCTGATGTTCACTCAAAAGGTAAACAGGCTGCGGTTCAGTACAAAACTCGCACGGTATGAAGATGCCCGGGTCACCGGTGGTCGGGGATACGTCCCTGTAATGTACGACGGTCGTCGCCGGTTTGGTTTTTGAACGTCTCGGCTTGTATTGCGTTAGGTCTGGTCTGCAGCCGGTCTGAAAATTGTTTAATTATTTTTTAGTATCACGCTATATACTACATATAACCGGGTAGGTCTAGGGAAGATAGTGTTAAGATACTTTGTGTCCCAGTATTTATCGAAATTTTAATCTCATTGTGGTAGAGTGGTGAAACTCTATGCCGCACTTTTTCTTGTTACCAGGACAAGGAAGTGAAAATATTAAATAAATCTTTCCCCTTGAGTCAGAATCGAATACACAACCGTTGCGTTTACAGTCACGTGATATGCATGAACATTATTCCCTGGTTTTGAGGTCAATTTCTGGACTATGGCTCAATAAGTACAATTTATAAAAGCAATAGCCAAATGTTGGCAAAACATTTAAACATACCTCAAGTTATTAACATAAACATTTATTTATCCACCAATATAAATCTTTCTCATATTCCTATAAAATTAATACAAAATCCTTAATACATCAATCATCATCATTATATTAAAAAGAAACAGGGACCACCCTTACTGATGCTTACCTGATGCTGCACAAGGTTCTCCAGAGGTACCAGCATATCACAGAACTCGCAGGGAAGGCTTACTTCATCATCTACTGGAGATCCTCGAGCACGATTGCCACTGTAGTTAAAACCGTATGTGTAATAGTTTACTAGATGTAAATAATATGAAACTTCATATTTTATACAAAAATTATGGAGACAGAGTATAGTTCATATAGAGAAATCTATTTTGAAATCAAATACTTTTTTAAATAATGCATAAAAATAAAATAAATACAACACGACCTTTTCGCCGCACAATACACGCCGCGCGTAGGGCAATGTGTATTGTGCGGCGAAAGAGTCTAATCAAACACAACAGGGATGTGAGTTTGATTCCCATTCGAAAAATATTGAGTTTTAGAAAAGTGAATAAGTGAAAATGAAAATTAAATAAAAATTACTTACTTTTGACTAACATCGTTATTTGAATTGGAATTATATGGAGCTGTCACCTGGAAACAAAATCGAAAAAGTTAATAGTAATTGTATTTTTTAAAATATAAACAATTTTTAAGATTTTAAAATGTTATTCCACACTTAGGAAAGAAATATATTTATATATTACTAGTGGGCCCGGACGCGGCTACGCCCGCTTGAACTATACGATTATGTATTAAGTATATTTATGAAATTATTTTCGGTTTTCAATAGAATTTGTAAGAAAATATAAGCCTAAATAATTAAAATAAGTTAAAAAAGAATAATAAGTGGAGATTTATTATTAGATAAAATATCTGAGTAACCGAAATGAACAAACAAAAGAAGTAAAAGTAACTAAAGGAAATTCTTAATATTAGAAAAAGTACCTAAAGTTTGCCGTGCGCGCGTACTAAACATTTTTCTATATTAAATAATTAATAATTTTTGCGAACAATATTAAATAAAATCCCAAATGATTAAAATTACGATATTTTAAGTGTATAACATCGGTATAGATAACCGAACTGAGATAAATTAATAAGTAGTAGTAGTAATAAGCAGCAAATAATTAAATAAAAATTAACAGTAATTCGAAAATATATAAAAATTTACAAAACCATCAAAGTCATCTGCCCGTTCGCGTCGGTCATACTATACCTACCACTCGTAGGCTAGGTCATTCCGAATCACTGACATCTCCTTAATTATTTATTAAATTGTTATACAGTAAACCATCTTACGTATAATTTCCATCTAGATGAAATGCTAAAAGTGACTATTATATTTATTTTCATAAGGATGAATATCAAATTATAGAAATCATATAATTTTTGTTAATGTATACAAATCTATATCTATAGTATATATCAACGCGGACTTTTTTAAACAATATTTAAGGGACAATATTTTTGGAGAATATTGTTTTTGTGTCTCATAAGGTTGAGTCGGCGCGCGCCATGTATGCGTTAAGCAAACTTATTTTGGGTGACGTTTTCTAACAACAAACTTTGCAAATCGTTGCTTAGCAACGGCGGTTGTTATAAACATGGCGGAATAAATTGCATGTCAAATGACAGACAGACAGAGTTACTTTCGAATTTATAACATAGGTATGGATTTAAAAAACATATAAAAACTTAAACGTAGCAGGTTTGAACCCGCGCCTTTAACATGAGGCGCGGGTTTACTGTTGGGTATTGTTCGTAGGGTTCGGAATGTCTTTACACTAGGACACCTTGGCATTCGTGAAAAATGATTTATATTTTTTGATTTAAAAAATACCTCATTCAATCCTCGCCTCAATTCCCTCAGAGATGACTTAATTTGACTAAACCTGTCATCTTTAACAGGAATTGGAGGTTCCTTTCTCAATTGTAACTCATTGAACCTCGTCATAAACTCCTGAGGAGTCATTGGCTTTAAATTCTTCAAATCATTCCTTCTATCGACATCTGGTGACTTTGATTTTGATTTCCTTCTGGAAACTTCTAAATGGGCATTGGCATTTTCAGTGCTTGAAAAACCAAGAATGTTGCCAATAGGTGTGGTGTCATTCGACATCCAAACTTTGCCTTGGAGACGGTTTTTGTAATCTTGGTCATCTACTACTGGGTTTTGTAAGGCGTCCATCTTTCTTAGTTTTTCTAGTTTCGCTGCTGGAGTTAGGACGGGAGGTAGGCCTGTAAAAATATTTAAATATTATTACAATAATATTCTTTATTAGAAAAACAAAAAATTATACACTATCAATATGTGTACATGAAACAACTCCCCTTTTCAAGCTTCACGCTATGTCCCGAATAGCAACAAAAAGAGAGAGCTGTGGGAACCTCACATTATGTGTTGAATAAAACCACTGAGCCCATGAGTATATCTATATTATAATGTAACACGTGTGTCTCTCTACATGGCTTACGCCGGACTGGCGCCACTAAATACTTATTCACATTATTACATCACGCCTACGCATACATAGCCCCTACATACACCCCCTTTATAAAAAAAAATAACATTATAAAATTATAATAATAATAAAATACATAGGTATCTCTAATAGCCTCATAGTATCTCTAAAACAAAACAAAATCATTGTTACCTACATTAATTTGTTACACACATAAATAGTTTAAACAAACAATACCGTGTCGTATTACATTTAGCCACTTGGCTCGCGTTTTATCGCTACGTGCTAACATTGCAACTTAGACTAATTACGCAGTATAAGCAGAGTTCACATGCGCTTGCGCTGCCCCTGTCGCATTTACACTCCGATGAAACACACCTCCTAGCTCTCTCTGTAATGTGCTTCTCATTCTAGAAGTACACATTTTGAATGCAGCTATGAAAATGATTATAGCCATAATTACTCCCATAACAGTGATGATGGTCCCCAACGAATCCAGCTTGTATTCGGAATGTGAAGTTGTCACAGAATTGGCTCCATTCTGTGCAATTATCACCTCTTCTGTCTTCTTTTCCACCGAATATGTTTTTCCCATAATGTATTGTAATACACTAATATATGTTATGAAACCAATGAACCTGTATCTAGAATACGATGCAAACTCGTTACCTCTATGATAGTTTGTTAGATAGTAACTGAAATTATTTAGCACTACAAATTTTACTGTCTAATATATCTATGTACGTATAGCTAATGACCTTATTATAAATGATTACATGTACGTTCTAATTACTACTAATATATTTAATACTTATGCTTATTACTAAATTTGCTTATTACTAAATGTTATTAATTCCTAAATCTAACTGGTTGCCTAATAACCCTGCCACTTCGCGTTGTTTTTACTAAGGGTGTGTCTACGTTGTTACACATGCCATTATCCTGTTTTCCTTATCAACACATGTACTCTCTAAGAGTTACGCTGGTTTTAGTCGACCCCCTTTCTTAAACTTTCGATCCCCTTTCTATCACTTTATGCGGTCCGCTGTAGGGCGGAGTCAAAGGTTTTCTTACTGCATCTATTCTTAAAAATACGTGTGAACACGAACTTAGGTCGCCATGTACAAAACTATTGTTAATACTCCACTTTCTTGATTTCGGTCTAACTTTCTTGAATGTATGCCTTAACCTAATAATAAATGATTGACTATTATCTATATTACCTTTAACTTCACTATAAAATTCCCCCGGTAAACGTAAGCAATGTCCTAATGTCATTTCCGCTGCATTCATATAATCGTTATCGCTTATACACGCTGCTCTCAACCCTAACATGACCGTATGCATTTCTGTGTCCCATGCCGAGTTGCTTGTTAACCTTGCTGTCAATGCCGTTTTCAACGTACGGTGCCATCTTTCTACCTTCCCGTTAGACTGGGGATGATATGGGGTGGTCCTTGTTTTATGAATACCTAACAATTTGATCAAGTCTTTAAATAGTTCACTCTCAAATTGCCTGCCCTAGTATATATTTATTTTATCTGGACAACCGAAACGACATATCCAGCTCTCGTACACCGCTTTTGCGACTGTCTCCGCCGTTATATTCCTAACAGGACATATTTCTGGCCACCGCGTACGCCTATCTATCATTGTTACACAATATTGAAACCCTTGCTCGGTTATCGGTAACTTCCCAATAATATCTACATGTAAATGTGTGAATCGGTCTGTTTCTTCGAAATGTTCGTACTTAGATACCGTGTGCCGACCTATCTTGCTCTTTTGGCATTGTATGCACGTTCTTACCCAATTACCGACATCCCTATTCATTCCTGGCCAAAAAAATTTTTTAGTAATCAATGCGCGAGAGATCTTATACCCGGGTGACTTAATCCATGTATATTATCGAACACACTTTTTCTACTCTAAAGGAATGTAAGGCTCTCTACGTGGCTTACTGGCGCCACTAAATACTTATTCACATTATTACATCCCGCCTACGCATACATAGCCCCTACAGAGCTTAGTGTTCAGACACTCCACTTCCCATTTACTCCTAATATTTCTGGACGCATCTCATCTTATCTTCTTCTCTGTATCAGAACAAAGAAATGAATACATGAAGTATTTCATTTCTTCAAGTGGGAATCGAAACCACAACCAGTCATGCAAGCATTTAGAGCTACACGCTAGTACCCCTGCGTCACAACTGGCCTATACTTTGTACATGAAACAACAATTATTTAAATAAAACATACCAACAGACAAATTATAAGCAGTTTGTTCCTGTCTCTGCCTCTCTTCATGTTGTTGCCTCTCTAAGGCACTTCTTAGAGGCAAGTCCCTTTTGGGGTCAGTATGTGCTTTGATGGGAGGCTTTGGTGCTGGACGCTTTTTGACTGCACTTCGAGATGCCCTAAAATCGTAAAGAAAACAAGTTAATTCAATATAAAAAAATATAAGAGAGGGCGACGAGGCGAGTGGGCCATAATCGTGCGACTTTAAACGCGACTTTAAACAATATTCTTTGTTCAAATAGACTGAGCACTTTTATTATTAACAAAAAGCTACTACCTGTCCGGAATGCAGTTCTGCTGAGAAGAGCCGGCTAGAAACAGTTTCTCTTACCAAAGTCAATGGAATGATTTAATTATTTATTACATTAGATGGCAGCTATCCTGCTGTCAAACTTCGATTGCCACTCAGCGGAAAGAAATATTGAATACTTTCATTTTCTCGCTGTGGAAACGAGGCAAAGCGCGATTTTGTGTTCCACTACCACGGTCCCCGCGTGAAGCTTATAGATGCGGGTCGTAACTATATTATGTTAGTGTTAAAAAGTATAATTATTTTTTTTATATTAATAGAGAAACATATCTTTCATTTTTCTTTCACACTAGAAAGGATAAACATATAAAATTGAAGGAACAAATACCCAGATAAAATTCTTTCACAAATAAATATGACTTATATCAACTCACCATAAATCTTTCCTCACTTTGTCCACAGTATTTCCGGCCGTATTCACTTGAGGCTGATCGTTCGTTCTTTTAGTTCTAGGAATGGCACCATTTTGGGCTGAACTTCCACTTAAAACATCTTCCTTGTTAGAAGTCATAGGCCTACTCACACTGGCTGTGGAATCAACTAAAGCAGAACTGAGTCCACTTGTGGCGGAACTTAGTCCAGCTGTGGCCGAATTTAGTCCAGCTGAGGCCGAATTTAGTCCAACTGTAGCCGAATTCAGATTAATCGAATTTTGACTATTATATCTAGAACCACTAGGAACTTTATATGGATTTGAAGCTGAAGATGTAGAAGGATTCTGTTTTTTGATAACGCCATTAATTGGCTCAGTTTTAGATTTAATTTCACTTGGCTTTGGCAAGTTTAGTAGTTTTGGCACATTCGTTGTTTTGATGTCCTGTTTTATTGGCGCAGGGTCTGTAATATAATTGTGGGATTATATCATTGAAGTAAATGTTGTTGCCCTTTAAAAACAATGTGATAAGAGAATTTTAAATTGGTCTTTAGCCAAAAGTGACTGAGGGCATTATGATAACAGCTAATATATTCCATAAGGCCCCACTTCCATCGCGTGACGTTTCATTTTAGAAATACAGCGCGTTATGTGCAATATTTTTTTTTATTAATTATATTTTTATAGCGTCACGCTGTATCCCGCACACAGAAGAGTAGGCAGAGGGAACCTAGTGCTAAGATTCCGTTCGTTATTTTCCGAAAGCAAATTCTGAAAGCATTACGTGGTAAGAGAACTCAACGCCGCGCTTTGCGCGCAAACCTGTCGCGCCTCACTTTGTGCCCCAGCGCCACGATTGATCTCTAAATTATATTTTATTAGCAATAAATAAAAGCTATTAATGAGGCAAAATGTACAAACCATCATCCAATCTAATAAATCCATGGTTTGAATCCAGATGCAGCTGTCTATACTTATGCATGACCCATTCCTTACACTCTTCGCATTGTTCCGTTCGCGGGCCGCAGTAGCGCTCGTGTGCCGGCATGGAACCACGACGCAGTTCTAAAGCGCAAAATCTGTACCGAAATCGAGATTTTATATAAAACAAATGGCAACGGAATATCTCCAAAATCCGGCGGAAAATGTGAAACACAGTGTCATAACACTACGTTCCACTGTTTTCCTGCTGTGTGCGGGATACAGCGTGAAGCTAAAAAAAACTAAAATACCTTACAGCACTTGAAGTAGAAACGCAAGTTGACAAGAAATAAATACCTGCATTCTTTCATAGTGTGGGCGCATGAATCACGAATGTGGTCCTCCAGATCTGTTCCACACACACTTTCCCCACACTCCTTGCATGGCACTGTAACAATAAAATATATTTTCAACTTCACACTGTATCTTGCATATAACAAGGTAGACAGAGAGAACATAGTGTTAAGACATTTTATTCTCGACTTTCCGCTGAATTTTTGTTTGATAGGATATATTTCATTTCTTCGAATGGAAATTGAATCCACAACCTATCGCATTCACAGCTACATGCTTGTGCCCCATATATTAGTACCAGGTGAATTGTAATAACAATTTTTACGAGTCTGAATTTCAAATTTTATAAAAATAGATGCCAATTTCAAAAAAAAATCCATACAAATCTATTTCATCCCTTTAGGCTGTAAATTTTTCAAAATCCCTTCTTAGTGGATGTCCAGATTACGAAAATAAACATGTGTCCAAATTTTATGGTTCTACCATCAGCGGTTACGGCTGTGAGTATGTCTTACCTCAGTTAGTGCGAACATATCCTTTTATATACATATATAGATATACATATATAGATATACATATATAGATATACATACATATATGGCAAATTCTTACAATATTTATTAATTAAAATATGTTAAACTCACATAGCTTATGCAGCTTATCATGATGTTCTTGAAGTTCAGCCTGAGGTACGGGCTCCTTGCAGACCGGACACACTTTGATATTTCTAGCACAGTGCACTGTGTGTATTGTGAAGTTAACTGCTGGTATCTCTCTCTTGCTGTTGATAAAAATATCAGTTTTTTCTTTAGTTTTGTTATTCATTTATTTTATGCATATACCCCTGATAGTGAAACATTAATTTTCCCACAACCTGTCCTGTTTAGTTGCATTATTTTTACCCCTAAACCATGATTGGCCTAAAAACACCCACCCTCTGGACTAAGGTAAGTGACGGTAACTTCGGGGTAGTACGTCGTTTCGTGAGTTTTGCTTCTGGCCAAAATAATAAGCAATTTAAGTATTATTTACGTAAACTATATATTGGTATATAATCTTTATACTTTCAACTGTCGAAAAATTAAGTAACAATATTTGAATGATAAAATTGAGCGTATAGCGACATTTTAAACGCAGAGTTGGCTACGAACTGCAGAGTAACGTGTCTACGATGCTTACGACCGTAAGACTAGCGTAAGAATTTCTTAAGGTTGTAGAAAGACAAAGGTAAGTTATTCGAATAAAACATTGAATATATGCTTTTTTGTATTCTATAAATGAACATTTTATTGAAAAAAAAAAAGATGGAACCATAAAATTCTTTTAAAATTGCAATAAATTGATTCACGAAATAGCAGTCATTTTATTTATCAAGTGTCCGCTATTTCGTGTTACTACCGAATTAGGGAGATCTTAGATACTTTTTAATAAATTTATATTTATGTTATAATTGAGATAATTTAAATTTAAAGCTTAAAATCAGTTACTGTATTTATTAAAGTTTCTCGTGATCGAAATTCGGTATATGTTTTGTTCACTTAAATTTCTATATTACTATTTTAAAGGTAAGCTGAATTGATAATTTTAAGCTAAATTCGTATAGGTACTGCCGATGTAACTTTGTTTTTTAATCAACCTTTATAATTTATTTTTGTGTATTTTTTCGAATATACATGGTAGTTAACTTACTTTACATAATGTAAAAAATACTGAATAAACAGAATTGCGGAAGTTACCAAAATCAGTAACACGAAACAAGATCCCCTACATTTAATTATTTTCTCTAACTTCGTGACAAAATAATATACTTCTTCTTCTCTTTATTTATGGCGTTCCGAGCGTGCCAATTCAGCACTAATCACTTCGCCAGTGTCACATTGAATGGAAAACACACAAAGGAGAATGTACGGTAACAAAGATAATATAACGCAGTAGGAGAATGCACGTTAAAAAGAGATCCAGCTAAGATACTGCCTTCACCTATAAGTTAAAAAAATAAATATTATATATATACAAATATTACAATATATACATAGTAAAGGGTTAGTACTAAGTAATATTTTACAAAATTGTTAGCTTATACTTTAATATTATTATATTTAATATATTTACATTAAAACTTACACAAAGGAGAAAATACAAACATTAATAAACTTTGAACATTAAGGGGGCGGGGAACTATATGAGGAAGGACATCATACAAGGGGCGAATTAACTTGGGACATGTGAAAAGGATGTGGGAAGGGGGACCTTCATCCAGGCCACACTCACACAGTGAGTGGTCCCTGACCCTGATCTTAGCTAGGTGCACAGGTGTACATGCAGGCCCGAGGCGCAAACGACAATCCTCCGTTCAGAAAAGAACCAAGGTCGCCTTGGGATATTGGGTTGGATAGTAGCATAATATTTACCTTTCTGAGATTTTGATAATTCCCAGAACTCAAACCAGGACACATCCAAATGAGTTAATGCAAGTGACAACAGATCCTGGGCCGAAATAAAAAAGTTATCTAAATTACCACACTGGATGGCTAATTTTGCGCAAAAGTTTGCAGATTCGTTCCCACCGATTCCAGAATGCTCGGAATCCATGCAAAAAATTTCATTCACTATGGCTTGAAATTTTGTGTTGGTGTCAACATCTCCCTTGATTAGGCCAAGATTAGTGATGACAGTAGGATGGTGTACTAGAGCCTTATAAGGCGTGCGGAATAAAGGATTAGATGGAAAAGATGACAAGGGATGAGGAATAGAGGTAAATTTAAGGAAACTATTGAGCAAGTAAGGGAGAGGCCTGCCTCGAGGGATGAGGTCCGCTAAATCAGATAGCTTAGACCATAGGGCATGGGAAGAAACCGATCGGATAGGAAAAGGCGGATCTACACATTCCACCTGCAGTGCGTTGGAGGGGGAAGACTCCATTGCACCTATAATAATTCTTAGGCATTTGTTTTCATTTTATTGAGCAAATTTTATTGAGTTTCTCAGTAGCAACTTTGTTAAAGGGGTCTAAAACAAATAATCCATAGTCAATGTGACTACGGATTATGGCATTGTACAGTAGTTTAAGAGTATATGGGTGTGCACCCCACCACACACCAGACACCGCTCTCAAAGCATTGATGCCGCTTTCACATTTTTTACTGATATGTTCAGCATGGGCAATTCCGTTCAGTCTTTTATCAAGAACCATGCCTAAGAATTTAACATTTTCTGCTAATTGAATAGTATTATTACCGCAAACTATTTGGAAATCAGGAGTTACTCTCTTTTTGGTAAACACTACCGCCCGGCACTTTGCTACTGATAGTGCCAAGCCATGATTGGAGAGCCACTGGTTAAGATAGTGCAAAGCAGTATTTAAACGATAAGTTATGTCCTCCACAGATTTTGAGCTGTAGTAAAGGACGATGTCATCAGCATACTGAAGAATGTTACAAAAACTATTGACTGGGATTCACAAAAATTGACCCATCCAAGTTTCTTCTTTTTCCCAATCATTCTTCTAAACTTCGCATCGTTACGTGCATACTCAATGTAATTCTCCATAGTCATACAGGCTGTGTACGAATCCTCAGCAGATGTTCGCCGATGGACCGAATCGGAGCATTCCTGATCCCACCAGGGATTGAAATGCATCCAACTCTGAATGGAGTGTTTTCTTGAAATATGAGAGTCAGCTGCAGGTACAATGGCAGAGATAAACCGATCATAGCAAAGAATGATATTCTCAAAATTACTAGACTCAGGAAGATTGTCAAGCATGCAATCCACAGAGTTAGCATACTTGTTCCAGTTAGCTCTTTTAAGGTTATATTTAGGCGGGGCATTAGGGATGGGAGCAAGAGGAAGTCTATTGTAGAAGGAAAGTAGGATAGGAAAGTGGGCACTACCATAGGTGGAAGGAAGAACAGACCATGATAGCTGGGAGGCAAGAGAGGGAGACGATAGGGAAAGGTCAATAGCAGTCCTTGGATTCTGGTTAGGAAGAACCCTACGAGTCGGTGAGCCATCATTGAGAATGCATAGAGATACATCATCAATCATGTCTACCAACGAAGGAGAAACTCCGTCACAGTAATAACACCCCCACAAAGTGTGATGAGTGTTAAAATCTCCCAGGACTAGCACAGGACCAGGAAGCGAAGAGACTTAAGCTCAAGGAAAAGAGAAGAAGAGGGATGAGGAATAAAGACTGATAGGAAGGAGATATTAAAAGCCCTCACGGCAACAGCATTAATCTGTTGGCTATGAGGGGGGAGAGGAATTATTGAGTAGGGTGAGGAGTGCTGGATAAGGATAGCACTGCCTCTATACCCATCATTTCTGTCCTCCCTTAAACAGGAGAACCCCGGCACCCTAAAACGGGAACCAGGGACCAACCATGTTTCCGAGAGGGCAACAATGGCAGGTTTGTGCACAGAAATAATATGAAGTAATTCATGCTTTTTAGCACGAATACTATTACTATTCCACTGCAGAATGGACAACGGCGCCATTGTTGAGAGTATTAAGGAGGAGGAGGAGGAGTAGATTTGAGGCAACGTTGAACGGTATAGGAAGTTCATTGGCTGTTGAGATAATGCTTATGAGGGTTTTGGTTAAAGCAATCAACAGATCCTTACTAGATTCTGTTGAGCTGCCAACACCTTGATTAACACCTTCATTCAGAGCGCAGCCATTAGGAAGGGATGAGGAACAATTTGCAATTATGGATTGGTGAGCCTGTCTGTCATATCCCTTTGCTAAAGGAGCGGGGACGAGGAGTTTGGAAAACAGTCTTGCGGTATGATTTGTAAGGAGTGACTGGGGCTAGGACTTTTTGTGGTTGGAAGTATGAGTAAGTAGGAGGGGAAAATAATTGTTTTGCGATATCCGCATAGGATCGTTGGACAGGAGGGAAACGAGAGGATGCCTCCATATAGGAAATGCATTCCTGTGACATTGTAATTTTAATGGATTGTTGTCTTGCAAACTCAGGACAATCTTTGTCATTAGCAAAATGCTTGCTATCACAAAACAAACATACGGACATTGCCTTAGGTATGTCACATGTATCACCACAGTGAGCTTGGCCACACCTGTAGCACCTAGGCTGAGATCTACACTGTAATTTAACAGGGCCGAATCTACAGCAATTTAAGCACTGGATGGTAGGATATTTATATGGTTCAATAGGTAGGGAAGAATGATATGAGAAGCCCCTTTCTGGCAACACTTGTCCACGGAATGTAACTACAACCGACTGAGTCGGGACCCATGTAGTCACACCCTCCCTAACACACTTTCTGTTCAAACGTCTCGCTTTCAGAACCTGACCACATCCAGAGGGAAATTCCAAAGATTCAACCAATTCATCTAAAGAGAAGTCAACTGGGACCTCTCTTATAATACCCATTCTTGAAATGTTGAAAGTCGGGATACTTGCCACATACTTACATAGACTAAGAATGGGGTTTGATAGAAAACAATTCACTGCAATAGCATTTGGTTGGACGCTAATTTTGTTACGCCCAACATTTTTAACTCCGTCCTTGGTAATATCAGTTATCTTATTTTTGTGTAAAAACTGACCAAATTTAATAGCTCTAATTGTAGTTCCAGGTGCAGGATCAGGGGTTTCCCTTGACACATACACTAAGAAAGGGCCTTTGTCAGAATCAATATATGCTTTTGGGATATCAGATAGGGATGGATGGACATATAGGTTTTGGATAGAAATTAAATCATTGTCAGAAGTTGAGCCTCCACCTTGCCTTTTTCTGGAATATGTTTGAATATCACCACCAGGATCAGGGGGATCGGGTGGACGATCAGGATCCATATTAAAAATAAATAATCTAACCTACCTTAAGTAACACTAATCTAACAAATAAAACGTCACAAACACTCACTACAACCAAACACCTTGTTAATATAGATCTTTTAACAACTTGCAACTATTTTCACTTTAAAATAATATACTAAACTAAGATACTCTCACTAACATGTGTGTCAACCATAACAAACGTCAGCGAAAAAACCAAAACAATAAACTTAAAATCAACACATTGACTTCTCTGTCTTTGTTAATATTGTTTATCTTAGTCTTGTTATAAGTCTAAATGAAGATCTTTTTATTTTTTTAAGAATATACTAAACTGGTTTCGAAAATAACAGCCATAGCCAAATATACAGTTCTATAAACTGGCATAGCTACTTAGCTTCAAAAAATTAAACTAGAATTTTGAGGTTTTTTGTATTTGTTTATAAAAAAAGTATGTATAAGTTCGAAAATGTAGTTTTTTTTTAAACTGAGCTTTTATAATTTGTAAATTATAAAAGTTGAGGTCAGTCGTGGCGCAAAACCGACTGGTTGTGGATTCGATCCCCACTCGAGGAGATGAAAATAGAAATAGTATAGAAAATAGGAAATATTTATTTAAATTTATATTTCAGGCAAAGCGCGGCGTTGAATTCTGCCATTTAACATGCAATGCCTCCAGAATTCCGCAGAAAGTGGGGAACGCAGTCTCTTAAAAACACTAGGTTCCCTTTGCCTACCCTGCTGTGAGCGGCATACAGCGTGAAGATGATTTAATTTGATTTTTTTAATAAGCTTTAAGCTGATCTAACCTAATTTTTTTTATTTACCAAGTCTTTACAATCAAAATCTTAAAGGTGTTTATTTTTTTTATTATAAAACCTTAATCGCGAGTAAAAACTTGTGACCCGAAATAGGGGCCACAAGCTCACGAAGTTAGAAAAAGAGCTAAATTTTATCACGAAGTAGGGTTCAAACAAGAGGTCCACAAATAAATTAATATAAAAATTAAGTTTAAGTCATACCGCATATTTCACATATTAAATTACTGCCAAAAGACCCACTTTGATCACACTAAAATTTGCAAATTCATATAGCCTTTAATAATGTATTTACAATAGTTTAAAGTTATAAGAGCCTTAAACTGCCGAACCCCCGTACATTTACCTTAATGTAGTTATTAATAAAAAAAAATTTTATCAATAAGATGAATAGAAGTAAAATAAAATAGAAGAAATTATTATGGCAATAACACTATTTTACTAATTGTGTCCCTCTCTTATACATTTTTTTAAGTAATTTTTCATGTAAACTACTATCTAATTTTATTTTTTTATCAAAATTATGTCTAAACAAATTCTATATTGTTCTTTCACATAACTTAGATTCTCTTCACATACACCTACAACTAAACAAAAAACAACTAAATTTGATCATGCCACTTTTTTATTATTTTTCAGAGTTATTTTTTTGAGTGGGTACAAGATAATTCTGTAATGGGCACAAGTAATGTGGTCCCTCCTATTCCTATGCCCGTGTATGTTGACTTGTGCCCTATATAGTGGCTTGTCTCTTCAGCAACAAAGTGAAAATATGAAAAAAAACAAATTATCCTTAAAATTTCTAAAATTTTTGCTTCTAAAGATAACAATAAATATTTCTAAGCACATTTGTAAATCTCGTCAGAAAACAATGCATAGTTTGAAATTGGAGACGTTGAATTATTGAGAGGGTAGTCATAAACCACTTATATGAATGTTTTAAAAGCGGAAGAAAACGAAATAACGCTAATAATTCAGTGAAAAGGTAAACAACCGCCAGATCAGCTTCTGACACATGTAATTTGTTCCATTTATCCAAAAATAAACTACAACGTATGAAGTTAAAAATAGATCAATTATTGACACAACACGTAGACACTTCGGAATTAAGAAAAACTTACCAGTTCTCGCATGTTTTAGTTTCTCCTTCGTCCATTTTTTACAAGCAATTCAATGTTTTATTTGAAAAAACAGGAAATTATAAACACCGACAATATCTGTTTTAACAAATGCTTTAAACGTTTACAGTTACAACGCGCTTTATATATGTAACAGACTCCGTATCCTTACATAACCAATTAATGCAATATGTAAAGTTAAAGGAATATATTTTTTTATTTGATGTCCTATTTAAAGAATTTAAACTAAGTTTTGATAGCGATTGCCGATTAGTTCAAATTGGTAAATCCCGTAAATGTTTTATTTAGACTTTGACAGTTCTCTTAAGAAGTTGCCACACACTAGATTTAAATAAAATTAAATCGATTAGGAATATCGATTTTTAATAAATTATTTTTAATTGTTTATTTAACGAACAAAATTCTTAATAATTATATAAGGCACTTTATATTTTTAAGGAAACATACCTCGAAATTAAATAACAGAACTCGACTCCGCACTCGGTATCGCATAGGTTTTTTATTATTTTATTGAATTATAATATTAAAACTAAAGATATATAAATATACTTTTATATAGCTATATGTCCAATAATTATTTATTATTTTTGAACATTAATATTATTAAGGGATTCGCTTAAGCATAATAGATATAATTGCATCAATTTCTTTTTATTGCAATTTTTTATCATAAAATCCGGGGGTTCCTCATTCGTAACTTAATTATTGTTGCCATATTAATTTCCTTTACACTTTTATTTCGATGCAATGATAAGCGAACTTCTATTCTGTATACTATATAACAATATGGTATAAAGTTATCACAAAGAAGCATCATATTCTTTTTTTTTTTTATGGTAAAAGGACAAGGCAAACGAGCGTTCGGGTCACCTGATGGTGATCACCGCCGCCCACGACCCCGTGCAACACCAGAGGAGCTACAGGTGCGTTGCCGGCCTTTGAGGTGGAGATAGACGCGCGTTTTGAAGGTACCCATATCGTACCGACCTGGAAACACTGCCGACGGTAGACCGTTCCACAGTTCGGCGGCGCGTGGAAGGAAATTTCTACGAAACCGCACAGTAGTGGAGTGCCACGTATCCAGATGGTGTGGATGATAATTAAGTTTGTAACGTGCTGTGCGGTTAGAAAATTCGGCGGCAGGTAACAAAGAGGTCAAAGAGTTCTTCAGAACACCCACCATGATAAATGCGATAGAGAACGCACAGCGAGGAGACGTCTCTACGCAGAGCCAAAGTGTCAAGCCTTTCACAGCTTACTGGGTCCTTAATGATTCGAACAGCTCTACGTTGTATGCGATCAAATGGGTCAAGCTGATACTGGGGTGCACCAGCCCAGAGATGAGAACAGTACTCCATGTGTGGCCGAACCTGGGCCCTATATAGGGCCAATCGGTGTTTTGGCGTGAAGTACCGTCTCGCTCTATTGATGACCCCCAGTTTCTTCGAGGCCAACTTGGCCTTGCTTTCCAGATGATCGCGATACTGGCAGTCACTCGAAACATTAAGGCCCAACATGCTGATACTGGATGCGGCTGAAAGGGGAGTGTTCTGAAAGACTGGCGATACGATAAATGGGGATTTTTTGTGGTTAACGCGCAAACTTGTGTCTTCAGGGGGTTAAATTGGACCATGAAGAGACATTCTCTAGGGATGCCTCAACAGAAGACACAAGTTTATTTCGGCACTGTTCAGCGTTTTCCCGAGAGAGACTTGAGCGGCCGGAGTAAACAGCGTCCACCGTGCTATCATCTGCATAGCAATGAATGCTAGAAACCTCCAGAATGTCATTGATATGCAGAAGAAACAGCGTGGGGGACAGCACGCAGCCTTGGGGAACGCCTGCGTTCACGGGCATATGATTGGAGCAAAATCCGTCAACAGCGACCTTGATGCTGCGCCCAGTGAGAAAGCTGGCGATCCACCTTCATAAATTCTCGGAAAGCCCATAGGATGGAAGTTTAGCAAGGGGCGCCCCATGCCACACTCGATCAAAGGCCTTCGCCATAATATAACTGCCAGGCCCTCTCCCTTGCTTTCGATAGCTGCAGCCCAATGGTGGGTTAGGTAAACCAGAAGATCGCTGGTTGAGCGACCATGGCGGAAGCCATTATGACGGTCATTAATCAATCGGTGATCCTCTAGATAAACCAAGAGCTGGCTATTGATGATGCTCTCCATGACTTTTGAGAGTAGGGAGGTGATGGCAATAGGCCTGTAGTTAGATGGATCGGAACCATCGCCCTTCTTCGGGATAGGGTGGATAAGAGCGCTCTTCCATGAATCTGGAACTACGCCGACTGAGTAAGAGTGCCGAAACAAACGCGTTAGCACCGGTATCAGCTCAGGAGCACAGGAACGGAGCACTAAGGGAGAGATGCCATCTGGCCCACTCGACTTGTGGATGTCCAAAGAGGACAGAGCACAGCTTATACTTATTACTTGCAACAACAAATACGAATCTTGCAATTGGAGTGATATTCGAGTCGTTTACATGAATGTAAACATATACAAAAAATCATTTATGCGGCAAACATTACATTTCACCGATTTGGAGTCAAACCTGCGAAAATTTGTGACACTGCTCTATCTTGCAATTGTATATTTTACATGCCGTTTAAATTTACAACTATTCTATAAATGCACATGTTTTATAATTCAATCCCACATATATAAAACACTAGTGGACCCGGACGCGGCTACGCCTGCTTGAACTATAGGAATATTTATTTAATATATTTACGAAATTATTTTCAGTTTTCAATAGAATTAGTAAGTAAATATAAACCTAAATAATCAAAAAGAATAATAAATAGAGACATATTATTAGAAAAAATATCTGAGTTATTGAAATGAACCAACAAAAGAAGTAAAAGTAACTAAAGGATATTCTTAATATTAGAAAAAGTACCTAAAGTTTTCCGTGCGTACGTATGTACATACTCGTAGATATAGACTCTATGAAATAGCTAAACATTTTTCTATATTAAACTAGCGACCCCCTCGAGACTTCGCCCGCTTTAAGTACTAAATTATTCATATAATATATGTTTGCAAAGCACTTAAGATAATGTGAAAATTAATTAAACTCTAATGCAACCCGCATTTTCGTAGTTCCAAAAAGGATTTTCCAATTGCTTTAAAATAAACACAAATAAAACAAACAACAGAAAACTTAAACGAAAGAAATTATAAATAACAGACTATTCTCTTATTGGGTAAGAGAATAGTTAAACGAAATACTTAAACGAAAAATGTAACCAACTATGTCGCGTAAAAATACATTATAATTTTTGGATAGCTCCAAAGTACGTGCAATCACTTTTAAATTTACTTTGCCAGGCGCAGAATTGAATCATTCTCTCGGCCATCTCCGTAGTAGCTCCGAACGACATTAGGGCCTTGGTTCTCTGACGGTTAATGCTGTTAGCCCTATTGGCTTTTACAGCGACACCGCTAGGGTAGGGAAGACGGTACTCTGTCCCTGATGAAAAGCAAGCACTACGTGGCTGCCTGTGAGGAAAATTAAATAGAATGCATCGGCCGGAAATCGAACCTGGGCCGGCCGTGTGGCGGCCGAGCATTTTACCACTGAACCACCGATGCGTGTAAGGTAGGCGGGCGCGGCGGACGCAAAACGTCGCGGGGGGCGGAGGGACGAATGGCGAGTGGCGAGCCGTTTCGCAGCAAGGATTTTTTGATATTGTAACAACTTCTAAAGTACTTATTAAAATGAAAAACAGTAAAAGACAGTTTTGATCTACATTAAATGGCCAACGTAACTAATATACTTATTTATATGCTGAGAGCATTTCTCTAAAACTATTCGCAGCTTCGAAATAGTGTAAAAAGCAAATTGTATCTTCGTTTAACGTTAAAAAATAATAAAGTATTTTAAAGGATAAAGATTAATACCATTATGGAAAAATATCCCTCACATTAAAAAATATATTGAAATTATTATTTTTTAGACAGAAATATGATCACTACACGTTATCCTTAAAAGATACGAATATGCTGTCGCGGACTTTTTTGTAGATCTTATTAAGAGAAATAATACTCCAGTACATTATTTTCATGTAGTACTTACCATTAAAGCAGCGCATGCGCGAAAGTGTATCAACGGGTAGGACTTTATACACATTTATCTTATTTATGTTAACTTACATAAGAATGTACAAATAATAAACTGTATATAAACCTTCCCTGAGAAATACTCGACCTAATGGTGAAAACCGCATCAAAATCCGTTGGGTGGTTTACAAGAAGAAGAGTTAGAAAGTTCAGACAGACACGAAAAGCGACTTTGTTTTATAAGATATAGGATAGGATACTTAGGTTAATTTTTGGGAGCAAAATCAAGTAAAATAAGAAGATAACCAAAGTGTAGTTTAAAAAACTTATAAACAGAATATAATTACATAAAAATTAACAATAGTTCGAAAATGTATGAAAATTTATAAAACCCTCAACGTCATCTGCCCGTTCGCGCTAGGTCACGCTATACCGCCCGAAGGCTAGGTCATTTTGAATCAGTGATATCTCCTTAATTATTTATTAGAATGTTATACAGTAAACTATAATTTCAATCTAGATAAAATGCTAAAAGTGACTATTATATTTATTTTTATAAGAATGGATATCAAAATAAAAGTTCATTTTGCAAATCGTTGCTTAGCAACGACAGTTGTTATTAACATGGCAGAATAACTTGCATGTCAAATTAGAAAGTATTTTAATTTATTATAATAATAGTACATATGTGTAATGTATTGTTATATAGCCTATAGCACTTCTGAAGAATGCAGCTTTCATACAAAACAAAAACAAAGTAAATCAGACCAGTAGATCCAGAGATCTTAGCATTCAAACAAACAAACAAACTCTTCCGCTTTATTATATTAGTATAGATTGCTAAAAACATGAAACTAATTATAAGAATGTATGTAAAATAATGACTTCGACAATTATATTTATAAATGTTACCACTGTGTGCAAAAAATCATCACATGTTAAGGAATTAAAAAATAATAATATAACAATAAGATTCGTTTATTTTCATATATGCAAAAGTAGTTATCATTGGAGTCATAAGAATGGTTACTACACAAGTTAATCCACTGACTGTACATTTTTTTAAAAATTGTTTCTTTATTTAATTTTAAATAACATTCTACAAACAATTAAACAGCCTGAGTGACTGATACTATGTTTACCACACTATTATCATACTACATATTAATTATATCACACAAGCCATAAGATAAATTATAAAACAATGAAAAAATTACAAGACTCAAGGGAAAAAAAATGAATAATTTTTCCAAGAAAGTTCTCAAACTATTTTTTATAAGAAAATTAGGTTTAATTATAATGAAATCACTATATCATACAATATGTACAAAAATATTAAAAGTAAAGAATGGAGTCATGGTAGATTCTTTACCATTTATAAATTGAAATAGAAGCTGCATGTGTTTTCCTGTACAGCAAGGTATACCAATGGTGAAGATACTTCATTCCCCACTTTGTACATTCGCTTTGCTTATCAGTAAGCAAATACAAATAATTTACATATAATCATTCCCCTGAGTATAGAACACACAACTATCAATTTTATAGTCACACACTGTCCCACTGTGTCACAATACCCTGCTTCTAATTTTGAATTAAAACTGTACAACTAATTACAAAATAATATTACTCCTATTACATTTCTTACAGCCTATATATTATTTCATTTTTACTATCAGTAGTTATTGTTAAGAATTCTGTAGTACTTATTACTGTAGGATTGTAAGAATTTTGATAGTACTTATGTAAGAAAGTATCAAACATTAAATAATTTTAATTTTCCAGATAAAATATTTCAATTTTTTTTTAAATAAGAATGTAATATAGAGAGAATATAGAGATAACTGTGATTACTATAAATAACAATAATGCCCAATAAATTAGTTAGTTTTTTTTATATTTTTGTTTTTAAATGTATTTGCAGTATATCACTAATCTGGCACCCCCAACAGATCTCAATTAAGCATTATTTTAACACAATGTAGTTACTTAATAGAATAAAAAGAGATTATGTTATAGTTATAAAAAAACTGTGGCTTAACAATCATAATTTTTACTTTTATGCAATCCAAACATTCTACTTACCTGTCTGTGATAGCACCAAATTGGTGAAATTGTACTGTACTTATATTTTATTTATAAAGAATATAATAAATCTTATCATTTTGGACATTGATATGTTTCATCTCAACCATTACAGATGGATGGATCTCTTTTTGGCTTTTTATAATCTATTGAATATTGTTTCTATGTTTTGGCAAAATATCATTAAAATTATATACATAGTATGCTACTTACAGAAAAAGGCATATTAATAACACATCTGAATTTTAATTGTTGAACCAAAAAGAAAAAAAGCTATATTAAATATACAGCAAAAAACTAAAGCACTTAAGTGCAATAAGTAAAACTAAGTTTACACTCCACTACACATTTCATGAATATATATATTATATAGAGACAAATATACACACTGTTCACACATTTTATGTTTGCCTGTTAGCACATTTATATGTAACACTAGAAGTTCCCCCTTTGGAATCCGAGTCCCACACCTCTCATAGTGTGTGTGGTAGCTCTTGCCACTTCATACTGAGCTTGCATGGCTTGGAACAGTTCTTCTTGCTTCTTGTTAGGGTCCACTGTTTCATCTACTTGCTCGGGGGCCTTGACTGCCGCTGTCGAATTGAATTTATTTTAGAAATACTGACTCATAAGTATATTAAAGTATATATGTATATTATTAAGACCTTAAAGATTATGAATAATATAAATTTCTTATTAACAACAATTAACAGTTTTATTCTTTTGCAAATTTCTTATTAACAAAATCAAAATCACTACTATTTTCAATCAAAGATTGATATGTCCCATAAATGCAGTATATGTATGACATATATTCTAATATACTAATAATAACTTATGATCAGACACTGCCCCATGTGCCATATCAACCTCATATAAAATCTAGACATAAACTAAACAACCAACTCACAAGGCTCCTTGATGCCCATCAGCCTCATGAACTTGGACACCTGTTTGCCATCGTTGTCTTGGGCAAAACGCGCACCACTCCACTTGGCGGCCTCGGCTACGGCCACCGACTTCTCCTTGTTGGACCAGAGGAGCTTGCGTTTTTGAACCTAATGGCGGTATAAAATATTGAAATGAATTGTACTGCCCTGAATTCTTGCATGAGCAGTCAGCTCATGCAAGATGCAGATGATGTGAGGGAGGAACTGAGAAATAGTTGCCGGAAAGAACGTCACCTCAGCCTAGCACCACATGTCACCATGGATTGTTGCAAAAATGTTTTGAAATATCAGGTTTCTAAGCAATATTTCATGTTGCTGCAATATTCAATACCCAAAATGTCAGCATTATATGCTTTGGGCACTATATTAAAATAATAAAACAATATGGCATATCATAACTTTTTATTTTTCTATGACCTATGCATACTGATAATGCTATTTCATTGAATTCCTAACTTGGTCACACTTACCATCCAATTTTTGAGAAATTGTGTGTTAAGTGACGCAACTGAAACCCGAGTTATATCTAAACCAAGCAGGGAAATAAAAATAACAAAAATATGTTACATGTCAAAGTGTTAATTGATATTTTTAGACAATAATAAATTATCCCCATAATCTTAACATTCATTACCTGATCCAAAATCTTATTAGAATTTACAATAGTAGGATTATGATAGGTAGGTAGACCGGTTCCACTGCCAGCCGGCGCTTCGCTGGCGGCTGCGCGCAGCTGCTGAGCAGTGGCCATCGAACCATCTGGTGTTTTGATTTGGAGACCTGCAACAAAATAGGTAAAAATAATTTTAGTTAAGGAATCTAATATAATTTTCGAGATAATATGTAATGAATAGTGGAACTAAACGCCGTCTTCGTCATGTTATCAGAGCGAGAAAATAATAATATAATAAACCAATCTCCAAATGAGATCACATCCACAACCTTTGCGGTTACTCAGACACTGCGCCACTATGGTCGGATTTGCGAAATACAGTTACTACATATCAAGATTAGCCTTTAAAACAAGAAGAAAAGTCCAAGTTACATCAAAATCCTCTCAGTAGTGTTCGAGATTGTATATGATTTATATATTTTATATACAAATGCACGAAAGCATTTCTGGAGGTAATAGTCTAATACAGGTGTGTAATTGACAGGTTCTTTTTAGGTACTCCGCATATATCAGAAAGAACCCAGTGTTGGAACAATCCCTTCCACCTTTTCCGCAGAATCTTTAAGACCGTGTCTTGTTATCATCAAATATCAAATAATTCTTTCCCTTAAGGGGACTCACACTCACAACTGTCGCATTTACGGTCACGCGCTGTTTCACTGCTATACTGCACTTTAATGACCTCAAATCTCTTAATATATATGTTGCCATGTTACTTACCCATTTTTTCCATAACTTCAAGTTTCTTATTAACTTTGTATGAGGATGGTCTATAGTCACCGGATGATGGAGAGCTTCTTCTTTCATTGGAACTGCTAAAAAACATTATAACATATATTTAAATGTAAACTAGATTAGCCGTTGACGCGTGAAATAATAACGCCGCCATAGCAAGGTGTATGTTTAGATACAATCAAATCAGCTTCATTCACTGCCCACACAAAGCAGGGTAGGCAGAGGGAGTGTTAAACACTCCGTTCCCCACTTTCCGCCGAATTCTGGAGGCATTGCGTGTTGAATGGCGGACTCTGAATGTTGAAATGCGAATGTTGAACTCAACGCCGTGCTATGCCTCGACACCAAAGAAATGAAAATATACATTTCAATGAATATTTCATTTCCTCAAGTGGAATGGAACCCACAACCAGTAGATTTTACAGTCACACTTTGCCCCATGCGCCATGACTGGCCTCATATTTAGATACATATTATTAATTTATACTATTTTAAATACATAATTAAAAAATATAATGACTTCCTTGACTCCTTTACCATATTAAATAAATTATTGTAAGAATGTTACTGTGTGTATAAATTTACCTAGAATAAGGTGGAGGAAATGTTGCGCCGCGGGATCGTGACCGATGTTCTGAGCCCTTGTCTCTGCTTGATCTGTAATACAGTAGTGTAATACATAATTATATAACTAGTGGACTTAAATAATCAAAAAGAATAATAAGTAGATACATATTATTAGAAAAAAATATTTGAGTTATTGAAATGAACCAACAAAAGAAGTAAAACTAACTAAAGGATATTCTTAATATTAGATGAAGTACCTAAAGTTTTCCGTGCGTGCGTACATACTCGTAGATATCGACTCTATGAAAGAACTAAACATTTTTCTATATTAAGTAGGTTAATTTTTGCGACCAATATCAAATAAAATAAGAAGAGAACCAAAGTGTAGTTTAAATAAATTATAAACAGCAAATAATTACATATATGGACCGTTTATTTTGAAAGTGGTGTAAGTCCATTTTTGAGAAAAAATGAGTTATCACGTAATTCATGCTTAATTTAATGTAATTTTTTTATTTATAACTAGTCCATGTTTGATTTCTCAAAAAAATCCCATGTTTTGTACAACTTAAAATCGGTCGGTTAATGAAATCGCATAATCATCGATTATGAAAGTGGTGTAAGTCCAATTGATAGAGGTAGGTGGCATAGCAGATGGATGCGTGTTTTGTTATTTTTCATTTATTTTATACTAGCTGTGTCTCGCGGCTTCACCCGCGGAAGATTTGCATTGTTTCCCCTCCGTGTTTCCACTATTCGTAAGTTAAAAGATAGATATTAAAAAATTAGAGAAATGTATTAGAAAATGTTAGTGCATAACCAAAACAGTGAGAAGAAAATAAATACGACAAGGCTGTATGACTCCGTATCTTTGCCCAGTAACAGCAAAAATAATAGTAGCGCCATCTTTTTGCAGAAAATCCGCAATCTTATTACGATTTTCCTAATTATATTATTTAGGAGTTGAATTTTTAAATAAAATGTAGCCTAGACCTATTACGTACGAAAAATATAAAGACATGAAGCAGCTACTACCCTATATAGCTCCGGTGCATCATGCATATTTTGAAACACTACCACATGCAGAGAATAAGTAAATTCTTGTAATCGGTATCTAGTATTGACAATGTAATTGCTGTCTAAAATAAAATTTTATGTGTTGTTATGCGTATTTGTAAACAAAATTATATTAAAATGAAGTATATTTTCAGCGATATTTGAATTTTCAAAATTGAAATTAAACGTTTTGTACAATTGTCTAATTTTGAAAGTGGTGTAAGTCCATTTACAGCACATAAATATGTGTTATCGTAGTCTAATTAGCCAAAAACAAATTTATATAAACAAATTAAATGTTGATAAAACAATAGAAACAATGCCAGACCTCATATGATTTGCCTATATTTTTAAATCAACAAATATACTAACCTTTAATTTTCTCGAAACAAAAGAAAATGGACTTACACCACTCTCAAAATAAACGGGCCATATATTAATAATAATTCGAAAATGTATGAAAATTTACAAAACCGTCAACATCATCTGCCCGTTCGCGTAGGTCATACTATGTCGCCCGAAGGCTAGGTCATTTCGAATCAGTGACATCTCTTTAATTATTGTTTAGAATGTTATACAGTAAACTATAATTTCAATCTAGATGAAATGCTAAAAGTGACTTTTACATTTATTTGGAATTCATCCATCAAAATATAAGTTGTCGCCGCGACTCTTATTGTGGGTATATAATTATATTGTCGATATACTTATTTAAATTCCTTTTACTAACAATGATTTCATTGTAATGTAGTTACTTTGAATTCTACAAGTTTAATTATGTTTTTAAATATTACGTTGAATTTAGAAATAAATAAGAGTGAATAAAATACTGTGAATATTAAATTATGAATTAATAGTTTTGTATTTGTCACCTACAGATCACCCCACTTTGGGCGCGTTATCGCTTGCCATAGACTATGAATCATGGTTAACGTTATATAAAGGGCCGCACGGGCATGGTACGCTCGGTCGAGGCTCTACCACGGCTCGGAGCACTACTTGTGCTCCACCGCTGGCTAACCTCGACCATCTTAATTATAAATGTAGTTCAGACTTATTTATAATTATCTACTTGGAGTTGAGGCTCTGGTGTGGTCAGATGCGCTACTCGTGCTCTGCCACATAACCTCGACTATTCGGATAATTGATTATTTAGTTAATCAATTATTATTGTAGTTACGAATGTCGTTAAGACCTATTTGTAGCTATACTGGGCTGGAGCAGTGAAAGGCGAGCGTTAGTTACTGTAAAGGGGCCCCTGAAGCCTACAATTGTGGTCACAAGTCCACGGCACTGCTCCGAGCTTCACACATCATTTAAAGAGTAAGATAACATCACATTATTTATTTACCCACCTATATTGCTATTTATTACACCTACAATTATAACCCTTCATAATTAGTTTACTTTGAAATCGTTCAGTTAAGCTTTCAGTTATTATTTGGATTATTTATTTACTCAAGATTTATTTATTTGTTCACTTCACTATTTATGTTAAAATCACCTTGCTAAAAGTATTTGTACATGTGTTATGTGTTCACATACGAGTGGAACCAAAGGCCAGGACATGGTCGGAGGTTCTACTCGTTTATTTTTTATGCCTATTACCCCCCTGCTCCGACAAAGTTCATTTTGGGTGACGTGTTCTTAAAACAACAAACAAACTATGCAAACCGTTACTTAGCAACGACGGTTGTTATTAACATGGCAGAATAAATTGCATGTCAAATTTGAAAGTATTTGAATTTATTAGTACATATGTGTAATCTAATGTTATATAGCACTTCGTAATAATGCAGCTTTTATCCAAAACAAAAACATAGTAAATCAGACCAGTAGATCCAGAGATCTTAGCGTTCAAACAAACAAACAAACAAACTCTTCCGCTTTATTATATTAGTAAAGATAAGAATTAAGAAAGAAAAAAAGTAATTAATGGACAAATTTATAAAAAAAAATCTATCAGCTTTAATTTAATTGGCTATACAGCTTTATTAATCATTCAGATCACATAATACAAAAAATGTTTTAGGTAATTACGATTAAACAAAAAAAAATCGGACAAGCACGAGTCGGGCTGTCCCACTGAGGGTTCCATACAAAAATTGGAGGTTTCAAGCTTTTCCTGAAATTTAGGCTTAGTTTAGTCAGAGCTCTTTCATCTGATGCCTCACCTGAACTAGCGGTTTCAATACCAAATTTTGCCCCCAGCTATTATTTTTAAGGCTATTATTTTACCACAAATGTACTTTTCAGATTTTTTCCTAAATTTGTACTACCTGTAGATGGCAGCAGCCAAATTTCATAATTCTAGGTTAACCGAAAGTACCCTATTAATTTTGATTTCCTTTATCCACATCTTTTTTTAAAATTAATGTAGATATACTTTTTTTTTCAGGAAATAATGTGGCTGTTAGATCTGTTTGAATTTCAACTCGATATCTCCGCGTTCCTGAGATAAAGGCTCATGATAGACAGACAGACAAAAAGGCGGATAACAAAGTGATTTTTAAAAGATACGGAATCCTAAAATATATTTGTGTATTTACTTATGACATGTACATGGTGAATGTGTCAAGAAACCATCTATGGAAACACCGTTACGGGTACAGAATTTCAAACCCATATCTAAAGAAATTAACCAAGATGCTTCAACAGTTTAGACATAGGATTTTTTTTTCATTTCACGATTTTTATTGTATTTCGTGTGACCAATTACGTAAAAACTATGTACTATGTAACTAAAATGACCAACACGTCGTACCTGCCAAGATGGATGACTAGCCTTACCTGCTTTCATCCGAACGTCTGCTGTGTCTACTTTCCCTGTCGCGGTCGCGTTCCCTCCTGTCATCTCTCTCACGACGGTCACGTTCAACAAACCTAAAATAAAAAATAATTTAAATGTTTGTATTGATTATTGGAATTCTAACTACTTCTATAGCTAACTTCAGAGCAGCCACAGCTGCAGAGAGTACTATGCACCTAGCATATGCACAGAGCAGACAGTACTTTATACTTATAAAGTTAAATAAATAATACCTTGGCGAAACAGCATCTCTTGCATCATGCGAACGTCCTAGCCCCTGTGGTGGCTCCCCACCATAGGGCTTCAAGTCCATTAATGCTGGCACCTGGAAACATATTAAAGTACATACTCATGATATAATATTACAATGCCTTGAGAATTCTGTGGAAAGTGATGAATGGAGTGTCTTAGTACTAGGTTCCCTCTGCCTACCTAGCGAGCTTTTCTTTGCTATTGATTACATCTGTGGAATTCAATACACAAAGTTAAATAACAATTGGTTTCAAAGTAAGAGTGGAATTGAACCAATAACACTCAAGTTTACAGTCAGCCACTGCCCCACTGCGCCACGACAGTTGTTGTATTAGTATAGGTTCCAAACTTATAGTATTGGTATTAACTTATAGTAAAAAATATATGTACCTTATTTTCAGCAGGTCGATCATGAGGCTTGTCACCCAGCAAACCACGTCTAGGTGCTTCGTGAGAACCGCGACTACGATCAGATCTTATAGATAAAAGTAAAATTAATATTAATAATTACACAAAATAAATTTAGTGGTTTAAAAGAGGCTAATAAAGATTATTTATTCTGATAAATGTAATTTCTCATATAGACAAAGAGGAGCGTAGGCAGATTGAATCTATAGTTAAGACAATCAGTATCACACTTTCCGCCGAATTTTCGAGGCATTGACAGATGAGTGGCGGAACTCAACGTCGCGCTTTGCTTTGCGCGTCTTAACGCAGCAAAAAAAATATATAAATTTTCCTGCGTAGGCACCGAACCCACAACTGTCGCGTTTGCAGTCACACATAACGGCCTATATTTTAAATAATAATTTAACAAATGTAAATATAATTAGTAGGTTTCATCATCCACCTTCCAATGCCATCATTAGACCGGCTCATTGGTGTCATGATATTATATTTAAGCTACATATATTCATGATGTTACAACAATTAGAAGTGTGTGTAATCATATCATTAGATTATATTACATATTTAATTACAGCTTAACCTAATGAATATGTAAAATTTTAGAACTCACCTATCCTTATTATATCTATCATCCCTCTTCGGAGAGCGACATTCCCGATCACGTTCATATCGCTCCTTGTCGCGGCGACGATCACGCATGTCCGATGTGCGATCACGATCACGGTGGCGATCACGTTCACGACTATCTGTTATTTGACATAATTTTTTAATATTTTCTAGTTTCACTGTATCCTGCATATAGCATGTGTGCAGAGAGATGTTTAGACAGTAAACGTTCGAGATATTGCTTATTGAGTGTCAGAACTCTATAGTTTACTCCCAGTCGTGATGCAGACACAGTACACGTGGGATAGAATATTTATTTAAATTTAAAATATATATTTTCATAGAAATAATCACATGAAATTGTTTACTAAAAAGTCATTGCTTTTTACACAGTTAATCCCACTTTTTTTAAAAATACATAAAAAATAACTTACTTGACCCTTGCCTAGTACTTTTGGACTGTTGTGCAGGTGCATGTTCTGCTGCTGGCAGCTCTGGCTCAGACTCAGCACCTTGGGAATCCTGCGACAAAATATTATACCATCATCATAAATACTATGTAGAAATCTATATTGATTGGTGAAGCATTGTAATCTGAGACACATTAGACATAATTTTACTTGTTTGTATAAAATCATCATTTTACTGAGTTAATTAATAAATAATATTTTTGTCAATAATAAAATTAAAACATTAAAATTTATTGTTATACTATATAAATGTGCTTTTTGGTAGTTTTCTAAATGATCAATAAATAATTAATTCTTATTATACTTTCCTAGTGTATTAGTAATTGTAGTTTTGAATTGTGGTACAAATGTATTACCTACCTTAATTAAGTTTCATTATATAAAAAAATATTATACATACATATAAAAACATAAGTTTTAGAGAATATTGTTAATACAATTCAAATATAAATAATAAAAATAAATATAAAATTAAATACCTTTTCACCTTTAAAAATTAATAAACAGATAATTTTTTCCACAATTTTTTTTATCTGTCTTAAACCTATGTACTCACATGCTGTGCTCAATGGACGGCCACATCAGATGCTCATCTTGACGTCGCCGCGTTGGTATTTGACTTTGTTTTGTGTCAATTTACAAATGGGTAACATATAAAATAATAAAAGTGTTAATATCATCGATGAAATTCTTTTTTTTTGTTAACTGAATTTAAAATGACTTTTAACTGTTTTTTTTAAGTATATTATATATGTTCTTGGTACATTTATTTAATGACACATAAATTATCCCATTGTAAATATTATACTTAATATTTTATATAATAACATAAATATTTATAAGTTATTTTATAGTGAAACCATACAAAAGTTCAAAAATACTTGCAAACTGACAGTACTCATGATAAAAGTTACAAATTCATAATTTTATAAAAAAAAAACATTTTGCAATATTCATATTATATGATTGTTCAATAACATAATCTGAAATATCTATTTTTACTTTTTAAAATGTGGCTAGTGACATAATAGTAAAAGTATTCTGCTTAATTAAATTCTTTTTTATATTAAAGTAAATCCTAGCATAAGTACAAACAGTTCTATAACAAACAAATAACAATATAACACTATGCAAACTATTAGCATAATATTATGTCATATAATAGAACAAACGTCTACTTTTCATGACGGAGTTGTTAATCTAGACCCAAACATACTAGAAATATTTTTTTGTAATTAAATTGAACTCACCTCACTTAAATCCATGTTGACGTCGTCGTAGTTTGTATCATCTTCCTTCCGTTTTCCTCCGGCGCCCACCTAGAATATCAGTCTATTGTCAAGCAGAGAAGGCAGATTAATATAATTATTGAAATAATTACATTATAGATAAGTATTTTACAATTTATTTTGTGTTAATATATATATTTAGGTATTGTATTCAAGGTAACAAGTTTTGTAATTGTATAAGCTTAATTTACTTTCTACTACTTACGAATAAAATATAGAGTAAACAAAATCAAAATAATACGAAATAAAGCTTTTGTGGTCAAATTACATTGGAATGCTTATATTAATAAGAAAAAAACTTCCACAACTTACCGATGAACGAGGCCCGAAATTATCAGATTCAACTTCATCATCGCTGCCATAACTAACTAGAGAATTCATTTTGATAGATTTGAGGTGTGATCTTTAAATTAATAATTAAGTATAAATCGTGGCAAAGGAAGGTAAAAATTACACAATTGTATAAATTATGTAGTACAGAATTACGGATACGCTAGTTTCCACGACAATATGGCTGCCGATATTTCATATTCTACAGATGATAAAATGAAAATTACGAAATACTGAAACAAGTATAAAGTCTCGCAATAAATATGTAAATAATACAAAATAAAATGAGTACTAATATAACAATTTACATGTTAAATGTAGACAAAATATTTTTATACTACAAATATTGGAAAATATTTATTTGATATAAAAAATTATAGCAATATTTTCACAAATTATAGCCCACATATTAAAAGTATAGATGCCTAAATAATTTGAAATAATAATATGTACAAAATATGGCCTAGCATAGCATTAATAGGTTGATGCATATTTTAATATTGTATTAATCTAAATATTTACAATAGATTAGAATTTTATAAATTAATCTTTTAATTTTAACGTTTCTTAAAAAGGTATTGAATATTAACTGAAACTAACTTATAGCTTTTCTATGAAATTTACTTTTATGAGCTTTATAGAAGTGGGTTATGATAATATTTGTTTTACATAACATTTAACGTGAGTAGAATAAAAAAACAAAGGAAATAGTTAAAGAAAAATAAGAAAGAACGTAAATTTGCAAAACATTGCATAATTAATATTTATTATTTTGTAAAACACTATTTACGAAAATGTACAAAATATTATTATTTTTAAATTCACTTATACACTTCCATTGGTAATCTAAACTTCATACAAACTCACAAAGTAATATAATTTCACGAAATAATATTTTTTTCTTGGAAAAACATATTGTCAAATAATGAATCGATAAAAACATGCGCATTGCGCACATTTGGAATCTTGTAATAATCGGATAAAATGACCAAACAAAATGTAAAATTAATAAAAATGTTATTTTTTAATACTTCCCCTGTTTATATTTAGTACAGTAGTTAAAAAATTATTGTAATTTTCGAAATAGGACTATAAAATTGTTTTTATCTATATTTGGAGTGTTAATATATTATTTATTTGTAAGACATCACAGCAAGTATCCGATTGTACAACAGTACAAAATATATTCTTTCTCTTTTGATATTTTTTTTAATATGGCGGAAGCATTGACCGCCGTCGGGTCGTCAGATTTTTATTGAGTGTAAATTTATAGTTTTCGTGTTTGTCGCTTCGTTTGTGTTGCTAAAGTGAAGATTTATAACAGTTCTTACATCACACTTAATACACACGTAAATCAAGACTCTGCAAACTTCATTTTGAACTAAAAAATGGTAATGATAGTTTTTTGTTTTGATACTTTTTATGAACTCAACAATGTACAAAATTTTATTTTTCGTTTAATTTCGTTACGTTTATTTTGGATTTAATGCTTTAAAAAGATGTAAAAGCCTAGAATAAGATTCAAGAATAATAAAAAACCCCTTTTTTAGCATTTTTTTCTTTGTTTTTAAGTTTTATAACCAAAAAAAAGTGTCATGAGGTGATGGCAGTTTCACATGTGATATTAGTTAAATGATTAAATCTTAAATTTGGTGGGTGTCTGGCAGACTAAGCGCTTAATTATGCAAGTAGGGTGTGGCTGTATTGATTTTCTTAGAAAGTTCTAGGTCTAGTACTAGAATACGTCCTAATTAACTGCACTTAAACTTAACACACTACTCTTGGCTGATGTATTGTAAATATATTTCATGTATATTTTCTTGGTTATTTCGGTTCTCTACCTATATTTTATTCTTATTTTTCGAATGTTAGTGTAATTATATATGTATAAGACAATGCAACTTGACTATAAGATTCAATTTACAATAAGAACTTGTGTTAAGTTTAAGTGTGGATTTCGTTTCAGTAAAGGGTTATAGTTATAAAGGTAATAAAAATTGCTATAAAACTGTTATCAGTTATGTAAGATGAAAGTAAACTTGTGGTTTTGCCAAAAGAAAAAACATTGAAATAAGAAATACTTATGTGCCAAAAACATGAAATTTTATTATTGTGATATGAATTTTGTAAATAATTCAATTAGAATTACTAAACTAGCAATAGCAACAAAAAATCATATTAACATGATGTTGAAATATTATAAATTGTTCTTGAGTACAAATAGCATGTTTAAAGCTTCAAATCTAAAATAGTCTTAACAAGATTTTACACATGCCTAATAATTGTAATTTACATGCTGTGTTTTAACTTTTATTTATTTTATACATTTTTAAAGTATAATTATATATTTATATTGTAATTTTTAATAGAGATGAGCAGAGACAAATAACTACAAAAAAATAAACAAAACAAAGTTTTAAAATTAAATATTATATTTTGTGTTGAAAATGATTGAAAATAATTCTTTCTCTTCACTTAGTGTCGAACCTACTCTCTTTTACAGTCTCCATTGTATTATAAGGATGTATATGTGTATTGGGTATTTCTGTTTATTTCAAAACTAGTTAGCCATGGCAATTACAATAAAATCAATAGTTAGTAACAAATAATTAATTAACAAATTTATATTAAACTATTTTTGATGTTTTTTTTTGTTTTTTTCCACTATAACATAAGTAATTTTTCTTATTGTTCCAGTCAAAACGTAAAGCATATGGAGATGACTCTCCAGCGGCATCTGATGATGACTCTGATTTTGATGATGATGAAGATCCAGACAATTTAGAAGTTCCTGGTAATGTTTTTTAGTTATATTTGGCAAGAAGAAATTTCTTAAGCATTATTCTCTTATCTTCAGCTTGGTGAGAAGAGTGAACCTAGTGTTATTCATTCCATTCCTCACTTCCTGCTCAATTTTCAAGACATTGTGTATTGAATTGCAGAGCTTAACACTTTGCATTATCTACTAGAGAGGATAAATAATAGCCTCAGTAAAATATTTATGTGCGAGATGTTTAGTTGAACCTGAAGTACTGTAGTACCCAAGTATGTAACTGTAGTAAAATTATCTGAATTTATTCATTATCTGTAGTCAAATAGAACCTACAACCATTGCATTTACAGCTCACGTTATCTTACTATGCCATAACGGACTATAATACAAATTTAAGCTGAAAATATATTTGAAGCAAATTATTATAACACAGCTAAAATCATTGTAAAGGTGGAGGGAAGACATTGGCAGCGGCAGCCCGAATGGGGGACAAAAAGACACCAACCACAATGCCAATAATTGTTAAAGCTACTACTAATCCATTGGCTGGTAAGTTTGTTACCTTTTTTGTTTTTGCCAACAAAAGCAGCTTCACTTTTTTCACTCATCATTAGCAGAGAGAACCCAGAGTCAACACACTGTGTTCTCTGCTTTCTGTTCAAATTTGAGACATGTGGCTGCACTGTAATTTTTATTGTGATAAAATGCTATGCTTGAATTTTTCTATATAAACATTTAAAAATATTAGGCAATTTTATGAAACAATATTAATATTTCGAATGAGATTATAATGAAATAGATATTTTCATTAACAATGCCTGTATAGAAAAAAAAAAGCTTTGACGGGCTCTCTTGTAAAGTTGTCGATTTTTACATCCAATTTTCACATGCATTAATAGTGACAGGCAATATCTATGTAAGTTTATGAATTAAGTTAAAAAGATTAATTTAAAATCTGTAAAAATTTCAAAAATTAAATATCTTATATTAATACATTTAATAGAAAAAAAAAATGATTACAGCAATATATTCAAAGTATAAAATTGACAATTTCTTAGAATACCGAATGGTTGCACCATTTGATATTCCACGGAATTGTCGATTCTGCAAATACATACATAATATATAAGCGTAACTCAGTAACAAGTAACAATAAACATTGTAACTGAAGCCTTTGGAATGTTGTACTTCACCGAAACTGTTTCGAGATGCGAGGGGGCGGGGAGATGGCGGAGAACGTACCACCTCCCTCCCTACAGATGTTACCCGTCCTGTGCAAGTTGCACAGGACGGTTAATTTTACCCATTGCTTATTCGGGTAGAAAATAAAATAATCAAAAGTAAGTAAAACGCTAATAATCAAAGCTATGCAGCCATTTAAAGCTAACTTTGTCCGCGACCACGACTCTTCGACCGCACTATACTGCAGTACCTATATACTAGACGTGCACTGCAATGCCTAACTTGAGATGAGCAAATATATTGAAATCGATAATCTCTGGACTAAATGTAGTACGTAGAATGGCTTTGAGTTATATTACATCTAAACTAGTTTGTGATTTCAATTTAAATTTCAAGTTCCGTTCATTGAATTATGTATTTGGAAATGAAATGTACTCCATATATACATAGTTGCATATTTATATATATATGTAATACTTAAAGAATACATCTGATATATTGGGTTCCAATTCAGTATGGGAAAAATTATAAGAAAACGCTTTACTGTTTGGCGCTGTTATCGCCGTAAATATCAGTAAAGGCTGTTGACAATTAAATCGTGAATTATTTACGTTTTCATATAGTCACGCTTATGAAAGGCACAAGCTTAAAACTAGGTATATATTATTTTGCTTTATCACCAATTTCGCGCCAAATGGTCTTAGATCGTTGGGCGTTCCATTATCTCTGACCACTCTATTAAGGATAAAGTGTGAAGTGAAATATATAGTTTTAAATGGGAAACAGAGTGTCTTAACACTAGGTTCCCTCTATATACTCTGCCGTACGCGGAATACAGCATGGAGCTGATTTAATTTAATTTTTTACATTATTTACCGTAATGTTTTTGTTCTGCAGCACCGTCTGGCTTGGCTTTTGGACAGGCATCGAATATGAAGCCAATCAGAATATTAGGCAGTTCCCTCACAAAACCTGTTACTTTGGGTGTAGGTAGAGGAGGTGAGATATTTTTTTTTGTTATAAATTTAGTTCAATATATGTTTTTGTTTTCATTTTTAATGTGATGTTATATGTAAATATTATACTGTAAATTGTTTCGAGTTTGTTTCCCATATCAGCCAACAAGCATAAAACTAAGTTTATATTTGAAAAGTTTGATTAATGCCAAAGAACTGTCACGGTATGCTGATACAAATCAGTTTAAATTTGCAAAATTGGCAGGTATATTGAAACTTGAATATATTTGATTCATTTTACATGTTTATTTAATGAATTTATACTTTGTTTTTCTTCATAATTATGTATACATAAAAGATTTCTTAGAATAATAAATTTCTAGTTTGCCCTGCATTTAGAAGGTATTTCCTGATTAATAAATTTGTATTATATTTTTATTTCAGTGCCATCTAGTTCTGCCTTGGCCCAAATGTCTAACATGAAACCAATTAAGATATCAGCACTCAACTCCCTTACAAAACCTATGGCTGTAGGCTTAGATAGAGGAGGTAAGTAATTCTTTTCTGATTATGGCATATTATAAAATATTTTTTAAAAGTTTTTAAAAGTTACCTTTTTTCTATAATCGGTAAAAAGGTGATTATATTGTATGTCGAAAAGCCATCAAATGACATCGACAAATTAATAAAAATCGGAAAGATATTTGAGAACACTTCTAATTAGAAAATCAATTAAATTTTAAAAGAATATTAAATAATTTACAATTTTAACTGAATAACCATGTTTTACTTTGTATTAGTTTATATGAACGCCGGGAAAGTAATATATTTAAAATGTATGTGTAAATGTTAGCACCGGCCGGTCCGGTGCCGCCGCTCGCCGCCGGCACTTCAGCGTATAACGCGGCTTCGCTTCTCGCTCAAAGTGAGTAAAACGTGTTACGGTTTTGCTAGTAGTAGTACTTTTTTGTTACTAAAGTGTAGCTGTCTTATTTTTAGTTTTTAATACTTTATTTTAAAAAGAGTTTTAGTGATATCAATATTAGTATTTTTTAATCATTTTTCTGACTAAAATGGTAGTTTTTCTTACTTGCGTTGTGCTAGTTCTATTCTCTATATTGGTAACATTATTTATACAATTACAATTATTTATACAATTATTTATACAATTATTTATACAATTATACAATTTTGCTTAATTTGCTACCCTTCATGTTTTTGTTCTTATTAAAAAAATAGTTATTTGACATTGCTATCGTTTAGTAGAATTGGCATATACTTGCATTGAATTGTACATTCACAATCATAGATTATCATAACAACAAGTATTTTATTTTTATTATTTTAATCTCAAGGCTATTATAAACCCGTTTCTTCCCTAATACAATCAAAATTATCTTTTTGCTGTGATCTAATTCGACGCCTTATTAAATTAAAAAAATAAGCTACTAATTTAAGAGCTATACTCTAGTCATTCCTTTTTAGCAGATTGCAAATTTGCTGGAAATTGCTTATTAAATTTAATTTAACGACACGTTTTCTGTACTAAGTGTGATATTAAATGAAGCACGTTTTCTTTACGATTTTAATAAGTGCTCACTCCACTTTAAATGGGTGGAATATAACATGTGTAATACATGGAATGGATTAAGAGACAAATCAAGCCAGATCTTTGTTATTATATTATTATAGAACCCAAAAGTTCCTGTGTCTAACAGTGTGTTAAAATCATTCTAAGTGTCTGGCAATGGATAACGTCATTTCTAATATTACTCCCAAGAATATATAAATAATTGACGTCTTTAATTTAACGACAATTATGTACTATTTTTTTCATCTTATTTAACTACTAAGTAACCATTACACAAAGTCTATATTCCCTACTAGTCCTTACCGGTGTTGGGTGTATGTGCACAGGAACTTTCGGGTTTTATAACATAACCAAGGTCTGGTTTTCGGCTCTTCTCTATACGAATTTTATATCTGTCAAACGTTAAATGAAATATCTGCGTTTAGCTGGCTGTCAAAGTGTGGCAAAAATATTTGTTAGTATAAATTTTATTAATAAAAGTTTATTATTATTCCTATAATATAAATTGTAGATACACTAGATTTAGTTGGATTGTATTATAATTTTCTTCTGATTAATACATTTCTTTATTTCTACTAATTTGGCTATAAAATATTATAATAAATGAATTAAAGTAATATGTTGTTTTTATTTTTGTATGTAACAAATCTATTCTAATATGATTTGATTTTGTACAGTCTTAATCTAATAATAAAAAAATAAAGAAATAATTACAATATTTATAATTTTTATTCACCCCAAGACATGTCTTTTAATAATAAAATAAACTATATACTCTCATAACTGTTTACATATATATTTAAAAATCCAAGTAAGCAGTCATATAAAATTTATAATATGAGAAAAAAATTTTTACTACTTAACTTTTTGTTTTTTATTAATGCCACTTCATTTATCATTTATTAATTATACTTTGATATATCATTTAAGTTTTATCAATCTAAATTATATATCTAAGTATAATTGTAAGTGTCTTATGTGACCTATTTATTATTTTTCGTTCAGTGGAAATGGTGGGCATGACAGGCATGAATCCATTCATGCAGCAGAATTTAAAACAAATGTGGGCGGCGGGTATGGGTGCGTCGCTGTCCGGCATGCTCGGCCAGCTCGCGCAGCTGCCGCAATGGAACCAGATGAAGGGCATGTGGCCCATGGATAAGGTATATTGGTTACATTTTGATATTTTTTCTTCGGGTTCAAATCCAGTTACTTTCATTTTACTTGTAAATATTTTGTTTTGTAAAGGTGTTTAGATGTATCACCAAAAACAGCTATTATGAATTTTATTTTCTTCACATTCTTTTTCTAATTTTAACAAACCATTTTTTACCATTTTATAGCATATTAGTTGATTTTACCATTTATATTACTTGACTTGTTTTAACTGAGGCCTTTAAGTGCTAATGTTTCTTCCACTGTATCAAAAGTTATTATATTAGCATATTTTTGTATACCAACCTGTGAAGAAACAGAATAAACTCAGTTTTTTTTACTGAGTGGTATAATATAATTTTATATGCATTATTTTGCAGTTTTTTTTAACTATTTCACAGATGCCTGGTGAAGAGGAGGAGGTGGATGATGAGGAGATGGGTGTAGCTGAAACATATGCAGATTATATGCCCCCAAAATGTAAGTTTGTTTAATTTTTCTTTTATTTTCTATAATAATGTCAATAAGATTTATGTCCATGTTATTCTTTAATTTTTTTCATTTTGTATGTATTTTTCCATTGTATTTATCCTCATCCTCATTGTGCTTTTCATCAAATTAATCTATAAATAATATTCTGTTCAATTTCATGAATCATTATTTCTTGTCCAGTAAAACTGGGTCGCAAGCACCCCGACCCGGTCGTAGAGACCGCGTCGCTCTCTTCCGTGGAGCCGGTGGACGTGACGTACCGCGTAAGCCTCCCTGACGACACCATCCGCAACGGCCTCCTGTCCGCGTTGCAGCTCGAGGCGGTGGTCTACGCATCGCAGGCCCACGAGCACATGCTGCCTGATGGGACGAGAGCTGGTTTCCTTATAGGTATGTATATAAACCCATACATATGCGCAAATCCACAAACATGATAACATACGCACACATATACGTCGACAAACGCACGCGCGCACATGCACGTACGCTAGGTGTTGATCACTATTTCTTTGTTACGTACATAACTATAAAGTTCACATGGTTTAAGTTGAGCTTTGCATTTATGGGAGTGATGAATATTTATTATTAAATATCAATAAAAGAAAAATCTTACAATAAATTATATGAATTTTTGTGCACCGTACATTGCATCCTCATAATTCTTGCCCTTAACTGATATGTTGTTTGTGTTAATTATGATTCGTCCGTTACATCATCAAGAACAGTGTGGTGTCCACAATATTTTTTTCTTTTTTTACTACTTGGTCACATGTATTTTCTTTTCCTGTATAGTAATAGTGCAAACTGTATCTTATGTTTTTAATAAAATGTTAAGTGATGTTGCTATCAGGACAACTGGTGTAGGCCGGTTGGCAAAAAGCAGTAAAAATCGCTTTAGGCGAAGTAAATGTCGACACATTATATATTTACAAAATTGCAAAGCTCAGCTTAGAGATTTCAGGAAAACTTTAAAATAACGTTTTCACATGTAAAAATAAATTTTAAATGTTCCTCGCACATAGCAGGGTAGACGAAAGGAAGCCCAATCCTGGAGGTATTATCTGGAGTGGTGAAACTCAACACCGCGCTCTACTTCGTTACCATATCGAGGAAAAATACTAATTATGCCATTGTCTCCAGTAGGAATCATACCCACAACCTGTCGCATTTACAGTCGCACTTTAGAAGTATTAAGAACTAATTTATGAATTTATTGGTTGTACTAGGTGACGGTGCAGGAGTAGGCAAAGGTCGTACGATAGCTGGAATTATATTCGAGAATTATCTGAAGGGGCGCAAACGTGCCGTGTGGGTGTCCGTCTCCAACGATCTGAAGTACGACGCGGAGAGGGACCTAAGAGACATTGGGGCTGGGAAGATTGAAGTGCATTCGTTGAATAAGGTTGGTTGTTGTATTGCTTTTTTGTTGTATTTTTGTTGTAGGGGTAGTATTATTGTAAGTAGGTTAGGTATAGTTTAATTTTTCAAGTGATAACTTCTTGTGGGAGGAGTGAGTCATGTGAAGAGAGTAGAGTGTCCGGTATACGGGTGGTGGTATGGGTTAGAGTGTGGGAGGAAAAGCCTGTTTGTCGCTACTGCATGTGTGAGAGAAAGGGAAGCCAGACAGACTAGCGCTGTAACGGCGCGTTACGTAACGAAGCGGTTTGCCTATAAAAAGTAGTAACACTTCAAGAAAAATACAGGATACATTACACATTACATTTTTGTTATTTAATTTGCATCTATAACTTTGTCTAATCTTTAAATAATATTTTCTATTCCAGTTTAAATACGCAAAAATATCATCAGCGATTAATGGCAACGTAAAAAAGGGTGTCGTGTTCAGTACATATTCAGCTTTAATAGGAGAGACGCAAGCCAACACGAAATATCGTACGCGGCTCAAACAGTTGTTGCAGTGGTGTGGGGAAGATTTCGATGGATGTGTATCCTTTATGTAAAAAGATAAATGAATATGACTTATAATTAAAAAGAAACTCGTAATTTAACAATGCAAAATTATGTTTTGTGTTTAATTAATTTAATTTTAAGATTAATATTATATCATTATAATTTTCATTCCACATTCATTTCCAAAATAATTTCCTTGACTTTATAAATATCACGATTATTTATGCTTATGCCAAAATTCAAAATAAATAAAGCACCAATAACCACTTAATGCACAATCAGATCGTCTTCGACGAATGTCACAAGGCCAAGAACTTGTGTCCAGTTGGCTCCGGCAAGGCCACTAAGACAGGTCTAACAGCTCTAGAGCTCCAGAACAAGTTGCCTAAGGCCAGGGTGGTGTATGCTTCAGCCACTGGCGCCTCGGAGCCCAGGAACATGGCGTACATGGTCAGGTTGGGGATATGGGGCGAAGGCACGCCGTTCCCAACGTTTATGGACTTTATTAATGCTGTTGAGAAGAGGTTGGTTTGATTTATTTATTGGTTTTTTTTTGTAGTAAAATTGTGTAGCTTAATGTGATTGGAATGTTGGTTTGGTGATTGTCACGAAGTCTCTATTTACTCCAAGTAAGGCTAACGAGGTTTATCAGATCAAGAGCTGCAGGACAAGTTGTCCAAGGCCAAGGAGTATATGCCTCAGGCGGCGCTTTGAGCCCGGGAACATAAAGTACCTGGTCCAATTGGGGATATGGGATGGAGGCACTCTGTTCCCTACTTTTATGGAATACATTTGCTGTTGAGAAGATGCTGATACTATTTTCTAAGTTCATCTGATAAAAGTTGTTTGGATTTAATTTGAAATTTTGATTTAAATTGAAAGTTGTTAAGTTCGATAATAATAGTATGTCATTTGAATAACATTGTTATTTTATTTATCACAATTCCATTGTATTTTTAACAATTTTAAAGTGTTCTTCCACAATTAGGAAGGAAAAATACTTTTTAGAAAACATCAACACAACAACAATTTGAATTTGAACCCGCGTCTCTTGGAAACCGTCCAAGAGTTCCGACCGCTAAGCCATACGTGCTCATCAAGTTACGTCGAAATTCTTATACGCTTGTTTACAACTAATTTATGCCAACAATATAAATAAGTTGTAACCTTTCAAACTAAACCTGCCTCTAAGGCTGCGCGCCAAACTAGCACGCAAGAGAGACAGGTCAAGGCCTTTTTCGATACCCATAATCAACGGGAACAAAAGGGACACCGCGAAGGCGTACTAGAGCACAGCAGGGGCAACATAACACTACCTGACATAAAAATGGCCAGAAGCCCAAGGGAGCATGCTATAAATGCGTTCATCGAGTTCTTAGCCACATTAAAGGCAACGCGCGAAGCAAACACCAATATCTGTAAAAAGATCCTTCAGACTTTCCAGAGAGGGAACTTCAAACTCCTGGAAGTGGAACTTGATGAAGCCAAAGCCGCCATCTATGACAACGTCAGCTCCCGCTTCATTTACGGAAACATGACGGGACAGTACATGGCGGCCTATAGCAGCACCAAGGGCTTTATAAAGGCCTGGTCGAAAGTGCAAGAGTAGACGATCCCCCCAAATTCCTAACATCAGAGAGCGACCAAGTGGTAGTAGTGGCCGAATGCACGAGAGTGATGCTGGACGATAGGATACTCGGAATGGCAAACGCCATTTCAAGCGATCCTGAGCCGGGCGCAGCCTTCGTGAATTGGGAGCTACCAAAACTTTCCTGGGTAAACGGGGTTCCGGGGTGTGGTAAGACAACTCACATTATCAAGCACTTCGATGAGGACACGGAAGTAGTAGCGACAACCACAGTAGAGGCCGCGAAAGATCTAAGAGAGAAGCTGGCGCACCGCCTTGGCACGAAAGCGACAAAGAGAGTGCGAACAATGGCCTCGATCTTAGTCAACGGTTTTCATGAGGGAATAGTTATAAACCGGCTAACGGTGGACGAAGCCCTCATGAACCACTTCGGGGCCATTGTTATGGCGGCCAGACTGTCAGGAGCGAACGAGGTCACACTCATCGGAGATATCAATCAGCTGCCTTACATCGACAGACAAAATCTATTCGAACTAAGGTACTGCAGGCCTAGCTTGACAACCAACATCACATGCGAGTTGCCTTGCACACACCGGAGCCCAATGGACGTCGCCTATGCCCTCGCCGGAGTATATAACAGCATTTACTCCGCAAGCCCCATTGTCCACTCCCTAAAGGTTCTCGGATACACCGACGCGCGAATACCACACTGTAATGACGGCACCCTATATCTGGTCCACACGCAGGAGGAGAAGAGGCAGCTGAAAGACCAGGGATATGGAGCTGGAGCAGGTTCGCGAGTCATGACTATCCATGAGGCCCAGGGTCAGACCTTCGCAGACATCATCGTCCGAAACGGACGCGCACGGATCCGAGTACATGAGAGCGTCTCTCACGCAGTCGTCGCAGTGACGAGACACACCAACACCTTTGTCTATTACTCTGACGATGGCGGTGACGCAATAGGCAACTTCATCAGCCGAGCGGTGGGCGCTTCATTTACGGAGGTGGTGGAGGCGAACCTAAAAGGGGCGATGTCACAAAGAGACGATAGGGTGATAGAGGCACTTATCCAAAAACTTAAGGAAGGCGTTCTGCATAAGCCAGACCAAATCTAATAGGCGAAGGTGCACTATACATGTATAAAGTAATTATATAAAAGAAAATTATATATGTAATGTACTATAATTATATATGTTAAATAAGTTTAAAAAAAAAAAAATGTCGGTAGGGGTCTCATCCAACCCCTCTAGTATAAGCTCTAGATATAAGTACAGTTTAAATTGTCCCAAAATTAAGTACGCCACATTAAAAAAAAAAAAACTTTCATAAAAAAAAAAGGCACGGGCAACTATGCGCCCGTGGATGTAGCTGTTAAAATTTAAAAAAAAAAACCTTTCCAACTTTTATACATTTTCTAAAAAGTATATTCTATAATATTTCTTTACAGAGGTGTAGGTGCCATGGAGATAGTAGCAATGGACATGAAGCTCCGTGGCATGTACATCGCACGCCAGCTGTCCTTCCACGGGGTGTCCTTCAAGATTGAGGAGGTGCCGCTGTCGGACTCTTTTAGAGACACCTATGATAAGGCAGTTGCTTTGGTGAGTATTATGGTTTTTTTTATATATATATTAAATATACATTGTATGAATAAACAATTTGATGTATCAATATATAATTTTATATGAGCATATAGAAGAAGGGTTCTTTGAATTGGTTTAATAATTTGTTATAATATGAGAAATGTAACTTTTATTTATTTTGTAGATTATTATTTGTTTAGTTTTGTACATTATTCGAAATATACTGATAGAGTATGGACAAAAACTGACATAAAAGCCTGTCATATACAAGTCTGTAATGAAATCAGAATGAATTTTAATCTAGTTTACCCATATTTTTAGTGGAATTTTTTGTTAAAATATTTTCTCGAATATTAAAATCGTACACAATCAATGCTCTTAAAATTGTAACGAAAATTGTTTGTTTTCAGTGGGTAGAAGCAATGCAACGTTTCACCGAAGCAGCTGAACTGATAGATGCAGAGCCTCGCATGAAGAAGACAATGTGGGGTCAGTTCTGGTCGGCGCATCAGAGGTTCTTCAAATATTTGTGTATCGCAGCTAAGGTTCGAGTTTTTTTTTGCTTATTTATTCGAGGCCGTCGTGGTCGTCGCAACATTCAGAAGATGCGTCCGATTGTGCTTCATTTTTCAAAACATATAGAGAGAAATGAGACCTTAAAGTATAAATAAATGAAAAACCCTGAAAAAAATATCACTACCTCATTTTGGCGAAGTGTTTGTAGATCTTAAACAACTAATCCGATTTTCATAAAATATATGTAAGACCCACTGCGATGAACAAGGCTATTGGTTATAAAAAACAATTTAGTTTATTAATTCCGGAGCTACAGTGCTACAGACACACAGACACGCCAAACTTATAACACCCCTCTTTTTGCATCGGGTTAACCCCAATAAAAATAATTAAAAATTGACAACTTTTATAAGTCATCCATCCATCCATCCATCAGCCTTTTAAGGTCCACTGCTGGACATAGGCCTCCCCCAATGCTCGCCACTCCCTCCGGTCCTGCGCCCTTTGAATCCAGCGGGTTCTCGCTGTCTTCTTAAGGTCGTCGGTCCACCTGGTTGGAGGGCGGCCTGTACTTCTTTGGCCTCCTTTTTTCATCATATAAGAATTAAATTCAAATTCAAAATATTCTTTATTCAAATAGACTATTACAAGCAGTTTTGAATCGTCGAATGAACATATAAACAAAAAGCTACCACCAGTTCGGTTGGCAGTTCTATCTACTGAGAAGAGCCGGCAAGAAACTCAACAGTTGCTCTTTTCAAAGTCAATGGTATAATTTATTACATTAGCTGGCAGCTATTCTGCATGACATTCTAAATAAGCACGATAAACGACAGGCGAGTCCGGTTCTTAACCCTCGACTAAAACAAGAGGGGTGTATTTGTATGTCTGTGGCGTCGTAGTTATAAGCAAACGGATCAACTGATTTTCTTTTCTAGTCGTTTGTATACTTTTTGGACATATACTTCTAAAAATTTTTTGTATTACTAATTGTTTAACTTCATAATGTGGTTGTTTGTGTTGTTCCAGGTGAACCAGGCGGTGGTGACGGCCCGCGAGGCGGTGAAGTGCGGCAAGTGTGTGGTAATAGGTCTGCAGAGCACGGGCGAGGCGCGCACCCTCGACCAGCTCGAGCGCGACGACGGAGAGCTCTCTGATTTCGTGTCCACCGCCAAGTGAGTATTGTACAGTGGGGTAGTAAAGTTATCTATTGCACAAGTAAGAAAAAAAAAGCAAATTAAATTTTGAGCAGCCACAACTGGTCGACCATACTATACTAATGTCAATACACTTTTGGTATAATTTAATGCTTGACAGGGGTTTGGGGATTATTATTTATTAATATTTTCATTTCTCTGCTCTGGTACCAAGGTCTCGATGAATAAATTCGGCAGAAAGTGGAGAACGAAGTGTCTTAACACTAGGAAGCTATTAATGATGTATAGACTATCAATTATTAGTAGGATCATCTGGGTAAGAAATACTATTTAGTTAAAGTAAAAATTAATAAATACAATTTCATTTATTTCCAGAGGTGTATTCCAAACACTCGTAGAGAAACATTTTCCTGCACCAGATAGGGAAAGAATAAGCAGGTTATTGGGATTAGAGGCAAAGGGCAAACAAAAATCAGAGCCTGTCACACCGTTAAATGGCAAAAACGGAATGGATGATGCTAATTCTTCTAAGAGGAAGTGTATGTATTTTTACATACTTTTTTCTTATTTTTTTATTTGATGTTTATTTTTAGTAAAGAATCTACAGTGATCTTTAAAAATATATATACAGGGAGGGATTCTTATTTTATTTTTTATTTCAGTGACTCCCCGCCAGCAAGTGAACGCTGCATCAAAACGTTTGCGAGGCCGTTCATCATCAGACGAGTTCATCAGGTCTGATGACGAAGTGGAGGAGAACGGAGACTCTGATGAAGATAAGCGAGGCTCTGACTCAGATCTTAGTGACTTCAATCCATTCCATGCAGGCAGTGATAGTGATGACGGTGGGTGGTAGTATTTTGTGATAATAAGACAATAGACAATATTTAGCAAAAATCAAAATGTCAATATTTGTGACTTTGGTTGTTAAAATTGTGATTTATTCTGAAATTTTATGAAAATACACAAAATTTGAAATATCTCATAAACAATGAGGGTTTCATGTAACATGAAGTTTCATATTTCAGTTAGAAATCATCTGAGGAACAATGAGTTTGTACCATTATTTACTGGACATCCTCTATATTTATTTTAGCATAAACATTTTAACAAAATAATTTCACATCATCATTTTAACAATAAAAATTATCGCTCGCCATTCGCCGTAAGAGACCGGGTCGCCGAAGGGCGACACACGGTCGCCGCCTTCCGCCCTTATGTACCAGAGGGCGGTCAGCTTGAGGAATCTGGTCGCCTACTAGCCTGGGCCGAGAAGTCGCGCGCAGGTTGCTTCCGCGTGCTATTCCGAGCAGGCCGTCGAGGGTGCCCACACACCCTTGACTCCGCGACGTGCGTCCGTCCGTGCTCCGCGTCTCGGGGCCAGTGGCGATCTAGAAGGACCGTGAGGATTTAGTGGGTATTCGAACGGCCTACATCTGCCAGTCCGCGAGTACCACATAACCCGCTCGAATCCCCATTCGGGCCGGTATGCGTAACAGGATTTCCTCACGAAAAAAAAGGGTTAGGTTCTTCTCTACAATGAAAAAATGTATAGCTGCATAAAAAAATAACATATCGCAACTTCTCCACAGAGCCCTGGCTAGGAAGAAAGAAGAAAGTAGCAAAAAAGAAGAAGTCAACAGCGAAGAAGAAGACGAACACAACGCAGGACAAGATAGAGACTATGTTTGAGCGCAAGTGTCTCGCGCCCGCCACGCCCACACTCACGGTCACGCAGGGCGGCAAGAGCCTCGTGGGTACTCCCGTGGGTACCAATGGACTGTATTTAGGTATATATATCTATAATGTAATTTTATACTAACTTGTGCCTGCGGCTTCGCGTGCTTGTGAATCATTAGATGCAAGTTTCGGAGATAATTTTTTTCTAAGATCTCGGTATTATGTGGGCGTGACTGGCCATAAATGTACTCACAACCTCTCGTGAACATCATACACGTAAATTCTATTGGTATTCTGATGATTAAAAATTCCTAGTCTCGTCAATACTACAGACTGTAAAGGTGATGAGATCTCACGTGTGGATGTGAGATCACACGTGTGGTTGTGAGCTCTCATGTGTGAACATGGAATTACATGTGTGATCATATGGATCGATGTAAGATCACGTGTGTGGACGTGAGATCAACTCGGTAAATTATGATGAAACTATATATTGCAATACAAACTCGAAAATTATATAAAATGTAAAAGGTGATACTCAAATCTATTTATAATTCTATACAGTTCGGTGACATACGTCATATAAGTCGGGTGCTCTGTACATTGACCTTGATTTAAAATTCACGTATTCATGTATAAAGTGCTTAAAGTCAACTGAACTAGCGTAATTCGTGATTTTAATGTTACGTGCGATTACTGAGAACTAAAAAGTTTGAATTTGTTGTCGTAAATACGATAAAAACTAAGTGATAAAAATCTAGTGTGCAAGTAATAGTTCTAATCTACCGTCTAATGTTAAAAAAAGTGACATGACTAGAATTGGCATACATTACCTGAGCAGTGGATATCATATTTTTGATTGTGTTGTTTGTGGACTAGTTAGAAAAGTTAAGTTTAATAATCGAGGCGACGCGACGCTAGTTCGAAACCTATACTTTACGAAATAGGCATTTCGAATCTTTTTTTTTTCTGTTTTGATTTTTTTTTATTACAATTTTATTTTAAAAACTTTTGTTTAAAAATGACAAATGAATGTTGTGCCTGTAAAGCAAGGGTACTTGTTACTCAAAAAAGACTAAAATGTGTAAAGTGTCAGACTCAATATAATTTGGAGTGTATTACGTCGATTGGTAATAAGCCTATAGTAACGCGGGGCCAGTGGACGTGCCGAAATTGCTACAAGAATCGAAACAACACAAATGTAATGCCGTCTCCGCCTGTAACTGATATCAATAAAGATAAAAGCGATAGCCATAGAGACTGGCTGATAGCAATAAGAAGTGAAGTAAAAGAGGCGATATCTCAAACGATTACTTTAGAATTAAAAAATATACGTGAGGAATTATCTGGCTTGCAAGAAGAAGACAATCTCTGGATTTGATCTCTGGATTGGATTTCTCTAGCCATTTTGATGCGATCAATAAATAATTAGAGGAAGCAAGAAAAGAAATAATTGATCTCACAAAAAACAATAACGATATTCGTCAGGCGTTGAATTCTCAAAGCAATACCATTAATAACTTAGAAAGGTAATTGAGAGCAGCCAATCTAGAGTTACACTGTGTTCTCCAGAACACAGGAGTGAAAATCTAGTTACAACAATAGAACAGATTGATTTTAATAGGAGTAATAAAGAGAATAAACTAAATACAGCACATCTTGGGATTTCTGGGGAAAAGAAGCCAATATATATATCAGAACATTTAACTTCAACGGGTAAGGATATTTATGCAGCTGCCAGAATTTTTGCGAAAGAAAAACAGTATCGGTTTGTGTGGTCACGCAATAGTAATATCTATCTTCGAAAATCGATATCTAGTGACGTAATACTGGTTAAATCAAAGGATATTTTCAGAACATTACAATAAGAATTAAGTGGTTGTTTCCTATATTCATATTTTTTTGTTTTTTTTTTGTATTGGACTACTTTTCAATTTTCATAAATGGTAAAACAACTAAAAATATTTTACCAAAATGTAAGAGGTATACGGACTAAAACGAGTGTTATTTATCTTGCACTTCTCAATACTGATTTCGATGTTATAGTTTTAAGTGAAACTTGGCTCAATGATAGCATATCATGTGGTGAAATTATTGACAATGGTTACACTGTCTTTCGCCGAGATCGTGAGTCTACCGATAGTTGTAAATCGGATGGAGGAGGCGTATTAATTGCAGTTTCTAAGCGATATAAGAGTTGCAGAATCCACTCCTGGGAATCCAGATGTGAAGATCTTTGGGTCAATATTATATTGGACTTAACAACACTTTCTATATGTGCAGTTTATATTCCATCGCCTTTAAAATATGAAGTACTGCAAAACTATATAAACAATGTTGAACGGATTGTAAATAAGCAATCATGTACTGTTCTGATAGGAGATTTTAATATACCATCAATTCATTGGACTTCTAAAGATTCTGATCCTAACAAACTCATTCCGGACCAAAAAAGCACAGCGGGTACATGATTTTATGATATAAATTTTATAAAACGCTTTCCCTATCGAGCCGTAGAGGCATGCTCGATAGTTGTTTTTTGCACAAACTTATAAATGGAGAAGTGGACTGCAATAAACTGCTTGAAAAAATTATGCTTGCTATACCAAGACAAAATGCAAGAGTACGAACAAAGAAAAAATACACTTTTCTAAGTAGAAAAGTAAGATCTAACCTGGGTACAAATGCCCCTATAAACCGAGCTATGAAAAACTATAACGAAATTTTTAATATGGCAAATATTGATATTTTTAGAGACTCAGGTACACATTATTTAAAAAAAAAAAAATATCTTTTACAATGTGATTAGAGAACTGTTTTTTAACATTATTATTTATTTTTTGTTTACTCTTATTATATATTTTTTTAACTAATGCAATAACTATATACATTTTTTTAATTTATAAATTTTGATAGTATGGTTGTAAAATCATTTTTAATTGTTTTTAAATTAGGTGTAGAATATTCGGTTTTAGAATACCTGCTTTTAGTTATAATGATTATTGAGCTAGCCTGTAAGTGTGATGTACAATGTAAAACATTTTTAAACCTTTGTACTGTGTTTTTTTAAATGCTTGTATATTTTGTATGTTACGTTGGCTTGCCTAATAAATAAATAAATAACTATTTATGTTACTATTTATTAAAAATATTACTAATTTAGAAAATACTAAATAATACTTAAAACTACGACAGTCAACTACCAACTTGCAACTACGCGTCGTGTCGAGTCCCCGATCGGTGATCGGCGTCGCGAACAATATTGACAACAGTAATGAATAAAAAGCACTAAATCCCTTGCACTTCAGTATTCCTATGTGGTAAAAGCCTAATTGAATAATAATCTCCCATTGAATCCTCCTCCAGGAGCGCCCAGACCGCAGGCACCAGCTCGGTCCGCCATAGAGCGTGCGTGCAGCATGAAGGAACAGCTGCTTAGCGCCATCGAGCGTCTCGGCCGCCGTCTGCCGCCCAACACCCTCGACCAGCTGGTGGACGAGCTAGGCGGCACCGACAATGTGGCTGAGGTACCCTCGTTTTTTATTGTAATATTTTTATTCTGTACCCCGCTTAATGCAGGATAAGCAGAAGGATCTAATGTGGAAATAGTCTACTTTCCGCTTTTCTCCCAATTTTGGGTCATCCGTTCGAGAGATTCGAATCCATCGGGCTGGGAGTTACAATCCGCTACCAGACGACTATTCCAAAGAAAATATTAAAATACTTTATAATTTAATTTACTTCTTACAACTTATTTATGTGGTTGCTTAATTACTTATTTAGGGCGCGGGTCCCGCTACGTTCAATTTTTTATACGTTTTCTTTCCTAAGTGTGGAATAACACTTTAAAAATGTTAAAAATATTATAATCAATTTAATTTCCAGATGACAGGCAGAAAAGGTCGAGTAGTACAAACAGAGGATGGTCAAATACAATATGAAAGTCGGTCTGAAGCAGATGTTCCACTAGAAACCCTCAACTTAACGGAGAAGCAGAGGTTCATGGACGGAGAGAAAGATGTAGCTATTATATCGGAGGCGGCCTCTAGTGGTATTTCATTGCAGAGTGATAGGAGGTGGGTAGTATGATATTTTTAAATTTTTGTTTTGCTTCGTTTTTATGTTGGATAGAGTCAGTCCGTCAATCAGCAAATAGATTCGTGTTTTCGTGGAAACCTTTTGAAACGTCTGACTCAAAATAAACTTTTGAAAGTGCCAAATGAAGATCTCACAATGTTTTGGTGACTGTAATTATTAATAATAAATTATGTGTTTTTTTTTATGGACGACGAAGATAGTCAAATTACCACTATGCTTAAAATAGCTTGAGTCTTTATCACTAAAGCAATATTAAGCAGTATATTTTATTTTGAAAAAATACTTTTTGACAGAGCAAGAAATCAAAGGCGACGGGTTCACATAACGCTTGAATTGCCATGGTCGGCCGACAGAGCTATACAGCAGTTTGGTGAGTATATTTAAAAAAATATTCTACTATGTTCACTTATATTATACACTTATAATATATTTTTTAAAATCCTTTCGCTAGCTTTTATTAAAATTAAAAACAAAATGTTACATCATGTTCTCTGAATTTTAAGGCTGATTCTTAAAGAAGTTGGTTATATATTCACATTGTTATTTCTGTAGTTAATGTAACTTTTAGTGTTAGTGCTTATATAGTAAGACTCTTAAAACATCTCTCATTGAAATAAGTTATATAATAGAAATTAGGCTGATTTGAATAGTGTTGCTTATATTATTTAAAAATATTTATATTATTCTATATTTTACCAGGTCGTACCCATCGCTCCAATCAAGTGAACGCTCCAGAGTACATCTTCCTTATATCAGACTTAGCAGGGGAGCGTCGCTTCGCTTCGACCGTTGCCAAACGATTGGAATCCTTAGGTGCTCTAACTCATGGTGATCGACGAGCGACTGAAACTAGGGATCTGAGCCAGTTCAATATTGATAATAAATATGGTAAGTACTAGTAGTAGTGAATTTGGTTTGCTTTAGTTAGTATTAACTTAGTAACAGCAAGGCACAAATGTTTGACTGTTAACTGGACAGGTTGGTGTGAGTTCTATTCCCACTCAAGAGAATGAATAATTGCTTATATATTTTTATATGTCGCTCTGGTAACAGAAATGTTCGGCATTGAGTTCAGCCACTGAAAACGCAATGCCTTGAAAATTTGGTGGAAAGTTAGGAATGAGTGTCTTGACACTAAGTTCTCACTGCCCGCCTATGTAGAACACAATGTGAAAATAAAAACTAAGTAAGCTAGTTTCCTTTCATCTTCATCGTCGTCAAGAAGTTTGTACAGAGATTAAGTATTGTAACTGGCTGATAATATATATAAAATTGTTTTTATTGGATGTACTTAAAATATTGGGTGCATTTAATCAGTTTCTTTTCACCTTCATCATTGCCATGCAGTTTGTTACTTGGGCACTTACATACAAACTGAAGAGCTATTGTAACTTTTTTTTAATTTATTTCATACAAATATAATAACTAGGGGACTACAGCAGCTTAATAAGTATATACAGTACAGTAGCTAAGGATATATTTGGAATGCATTTACTCAGTTATCGAAACATAATTTTGTGATATGATGACTTTTTGAAATAATTGTTATTTCCTTGTGTGAGACACAGTTTTGACTCATCTCAGTTTTGACTGTCCTACTGTTAAGTAGGAGAAAGTAGAAAAGAGAAGGCAAAGGGGACCTTCCTTGCCTTCTTTGCCATATAAGATTTGTAATTAAGTATGGTCAATAAAAAAAATGTAATTGCCAGGACGGACGGCACTAGAAGCGGTAATGAAAGCAATAATGAAATACGAGACCCCTCTTGTTCCGCCCCCCCGCGACTACACCGGGGACTTCTTCCAGGATGTGGCCTCTGCCCTCGTGGGCGTCGGGCTCATCGTCAACAGTGATAATGTACCCGGGATACTGGCCTTGGACAAGGTAAGACAGTCGTAATGATATGTTGGAAATTGGTTGACTGTACATTGCATGACGTTGAGTTATGCTCATAATACTAAACGGCCAAGTTACTCGTGGTTATACCGACTATTATATTGCCTATTTAAAATCAAACGTCTGTAAATAAATGAGGGCAGTCGTGAGGGCAGTTAGCTGTAAACGCGATAGGTTAAAGGTCCGATTCCCACTCGAGGAAATGAATTATTTAATTTTTTCATTTCTTTGCTCTGGTTACGACACAAAGCGCGGCGTTGAGTTCCGCCTTCGTCACTCGACTCTTCGACATAGAATCCGGCGGTCGAATTTCGTGGTGAACGGAAGTGTCTTAATGGTATCATAGTATTTTAACACTAGGTTCCCACATTCCCCGTCTCTTGACCTAACTCGTAAGTTATACGTGTTAATATTGAAGATTTGTCTATTACATCTGTCAAAATAAATGAAAAAGAACTAATATCATCTCATTTTTCCTTACAGGATTATAACAACATGTCGAAATTCTTGAATAGGATATTAGGCATGCCGGTGGATTTGCAGAACAGGTTGTTCAAGTACTTCACCGACACCCTCGCTGCTGTTATGGAGCAAGGTAAGATTAAATCGTAATATGGACCAATGCTGTCCAACCGCCAAAGAAAGTAGGCATAATTTTTTATCGAAAACCGCGTGCCACATCTGTATTTATTTTATTTACCTAATAACAAATAATAACGATAATAACAGATCCCCTCATGAGTTTCCTGGTCCTATAAATTGCGAAGTGGAGTCGGCCACTTATGTGATTGGCGGATTGCCAGCGTTCAAATCCTGCTACGTTCTAATATAAGTAACTGATCGTATTTTGTAGTCTATTTAATAGGGCTTGAGCTAAAATTTAACAAAACAACAAAGCATGTCATGCCTTCATTAATACGGATACTAAAGTGCCATCGTTGCTTGGTTAAAGTTCACTCACATTTTAAGCACGAAAACGTCAAAATATCAAAAACAAAACAATCAATAAGCTTAATAAAACAAGAAACTTTAAAAAATACAACTACAGTTGCAACGGAATAACAAGGATTAAACAAAGATATCTGGAAACAGTTCTCTCGTATCAACAAGTTGATCAATTGTAAAAATGGCGGATATAACCCGACCGATGACAAAGTGTCACATTTTAATGTCAAATGTTTGTAGTATCTTGGCTCTATCCGTCAGTTCATATCCATATTAAATTTTGGTTTGTTAACCTTTTATCTCACGGCACCCTGAATTAGGGTATAGATAAGATAAGCTGGTTCGAACTTCAACTTATTGCACCCGCAATTGCTAAAATATCTCACTATATATTATACAGACAATACATGTTGATATTTATTTCCAGCAAAACGCAGCGGTCGTTTCGACCTTGGCATCCTGGATTTGGGCAGTACGGGCGAATCAGTGCGGCGCGTGCGCTGCGTGCGCTTCCTGCGGCGGCACGCGACCGGACAGGCGCCCGTGGAACTGCATACTGTGCACACTGAGGTGAGCCTCCTTATTGGTTATGTTGGCCTGGTACGTGGGGAGGAAGGAGGGAGGTTTTGGTAGTTGTTGTGTGAGTGTTCCATGTCTCTTTAGTTTAATTGAATATTTTTCTCTTTATTCTCCCATAACTTGCTACTATATTATACTGCGGTGAGTTGTTATGTTGGCCTGGTAATTGAGATGGAGTTGGTGTGGGAGTATGAAGTTGTTGTGTAAGTATTTCTTATATAGCCCAAGATCCCAAGGCCACCAGACTACAGTTTAATATGTTGTTAAGACAGTATGCCTACTCACTAATTTGGAAGTGAGGCCTTTTAAGAGGTAGAGCTAAATAATGGTATATAGAGATATACCATTATTTAGCGCTACCTGTCTGGGAAGGTCATCGAGAAATCGGATTGGTCTGGGTGCTTATGAGGGGTCTTGAAATAGTCCATAAATCATATATTGAAAATTAAAGCTTGATAGTTTACTTGCCGCCATTAAAAACAAACTGTTTTACGCTTTTATGGATTTTTAAAATATTTTTTTACATTAATGAACAAAACCATTATTTTCTTGAAAAATACTTATTTAAAAATCGTAAGTGTGGAATAATACTTTAAAATTATAAAAAAATATTTTTCTTGATTTGGTATTTAATCACAACAGCGTTATTTTTGTCAATTAGGTGAATTTAAAATTTCAGTAATAGAAATATTTTAAAATCTAACACAGCGCGGCATGGAATGGTCACAAGCGCTCGAGAAGTGGCGTACAGCACAAGCGGAGGCGGAAGCGGACTACACTACTACAGAAGCGGGTGGCTTCTACATATCGGCAGCAGCGCGCGGCGGTAAACACACCGCGGTCTTGTGCATCGCGCAACGCTCGAGGAGGGACCGCGAGCGGGAGCGGAGCAAATCCAAGAAGGATGTCATGTTGCAGGTTTATCGGTGTGTGTTTGTTGTTTTAGTTTTCTTTTTGTAAATGTTGGTTGAGATTTAGTCTATGAGTTGGTACCCAAAACTATTTTTTTATTATAAGGTTAGTGATATTGTAAGTAATTTCCTTAAAAATGTTTAAATACTGTTGTGATGTAATTCATATAGAGAGTTTTGCAATTAACTTACAAGTCGTAAATTAATGAAAAAGACAAATGAATCCTTCAAACTTTTTTATTAGAATCAAAGTAAATGTTATAACAAAATCAATTTTCTGTAAATATTGCACTCAAACATATTGTATATTTTCAGTCCCAACACAGGCCTACAAATTCGTCTGGAATCTGTCGCGGAAATTGAAAAAAAATACCGCGTCGCGACCACCGAAGAGGCGGGAGCAGCATGGCGAGCACAGCACGCGGCCTCTTTGCGTACATGCGCGCACGCGTACTGGCGCTCCACGTGCCGCAACGCCGTCACGGGCACGTGCGAGGTGGGGCTGAGAGTCAGGACTTATCACGTGCTGGCCGGCTCCGTGCTGGCGGTGTGGGCGCGCGTGGAGGCAGCCCTGGCGGCGCGCTCTGCGGGAAAGATGCAGGTGGTCAGGATCAAGACTGATGACGGGTTGAAGTTGGTTGGTAAGTAGTGTTTGAAATGTTGGTTGTGTATTGATGTGTTCGAAAAATCCAATCCGCTGAAAATCCGATTTTATCTCGTTCCCATAAAAGTTTTGAAAAATCCTTTAGTATACCCCCCGCCTTGAGGCGCTCAAAACTGTGGAAAATGGGGAAGGGAGTGTCTTAACGCTAGCTTCCCTCTGCCTACCCTTCTGTGCGCGGGGGATACAACGTGAAGCTGATTTGATTTTTTTTTAAATTTTACTTGTATCCGCCAGGTACACTGATCCCAAAGAATTGCGTGGAGACGCTCAAAGAGACGCTCTCCTCTGACGCTGTATCTGTTACCGAACAGACCTTCGACGAGCCTGACCTCAAATGAGCTACCAATCAATGGCCAGTACCTCTGTACCTTTGTTTTGCTCCTCGGGACCATAAGGCGGAGAGCGGAGTGTGGACACTTGCCAAATATATGTAGAAACTACACACCGATAACGTATAGTACTTGTGGATGTGCGTCGCGTCCCAATAACGTTCAGTTCCAAAGACTTCCGAAGAGATACTATAAGTCCCGACCAGCCCCGGAGATTCCCGACACTCACGATGACTGCCGATGAATTCCGATATGTCCCGAAGTTTCCGGGCAAGTCCCGACCCGAGTCAATTAGGGGTGGGTGACGCGACGCGGTACGACTGATTTCTAATAAGTTTTTCGCTTACGTAATGTGCATCTTAAGAAAGTTTGCTCTACAGGGTATTTTCGTCTCATTTTCAAACAGCCTCCATTTCGCTCATACCACTCACATGTGAAAGGGACGGAGAATAGAATATCGCTTTCTTGATTTGCACGAGTTACTTAATTTCGATGCCTAGTATGTATGCCGGAATGTTTTAAGATTTGTGATAATGTTTTAATGCGAATATGGTTCCTTCTATCTGTCTATTTGTATGCATATATGTATACTTTAGTTTTTATATTTTTTATTATTTATATTACAAGTATGTAATGTGATTGAAAGATGTGTGGAACGTTTTTATTTTTTAATTTTGAGGAATTTTGACATTGACATGGTCGATATGGTTCCGACGTAAGCTCCTTTTAGTCTTTATTCTACTGTACAATAAAAAAAATATTTTCTATACATACAATATCTTGTATACGATTGTTCAGTTTGTACAAATATAGCGCATCTTATTTAATTTCCCCTCAATTTGTGTCTAGATTTTTATTAAACATTACTAATAACTAAGCCTTGACGTGTATTATAAGTATATTGACGAAGTGTAACATAATATTTTCGTTCTGTATAGCTTTTAAATGAAAAAAAAACTTTTTATTTTAATATGACCGCCTCTCAAGCTTTTAAGTATTGTTTCTTTGGCTAGATTTTTATGAAAAAAGAATTGTCTATACTAAGTGCAATAAGTCGTAAAAAACGAGATTTGTAACCGTAGCGTTTCTATGGACATTGGTTTTTTTAATATAGTTAGGTATATGTGAAAAATGACAAATTTTGTATTTTTTTGAGCAATGTTTGATTGATGCAAATCTTTCAAATAAATCTAAAGTTTAATAGAACCCTTTTTATTGTCTGTAATGCATTTTAAGATCACAATTGATGCAAAAATATTATAAATATTCAGACCTAGTCTTTTTAGTCAAAATTGTATCTATCTGTATGTGTAAAGTAGAGCTTCATAGTCTTTTATATAGTGTTGTTTTTTTTTATAATGTACTCTTAGATACAGATTAAAAATACTAATACATTTCTTTTCTGCTTCATACTAAAAAGTTTATGAAGCTCTACTTTTTTCTAATAACACTATTATGTGATTGTAGTGTCAGTGTAAGAAACTTTTAATATAAAATATGAAGACAAATGTTAGTTTTAAAGTATTTTAAGATAATTTCTCAGATTTAGATCGTTTGTGTACATTCATAGTGATACAAGTTCATTGTGTTGTCAAATCATATGTCAAATGCAAGTTTGTCTCTTTAGGCAAAAGACTAATAAAATGTATATAATAATGACAAGTTTGTTTAATTTCCAAATTAGTAGAACAGGCAGAGAATTCCATTATATCCTTTTCTTAGCGTTACGCTGTAACACGCATATAGCAGAGTAGGCAGAGAGCCGGGGAACCTCCGTTCCCCATTTAGCATCGAATTCTGGAAGAATTGCTTGTTGAGCGGCGGAACTCCAGAGTTACGGTGCTAATTATAAGTAAGTAATTAGTACCGTAACTTCTACATTAGTACTAAAGCGTAATATGAGTTTCTTCTGTAATGTAGGTGAGCGTGTACATTTATTTGCCACTATCTCTGAAAGGGTCCCACTTTCTAAACAGTAAATACGCATTCTTCTTTGTCGTTTCGCTCTTGACAGAGCGGTCGTGGTCTTCTTTTTTTTTTTTAAAGGGTGGTGCGCCACACAGTCCGACGCCATTCTACGCGGTTGACAGTCTGTCTGGTGCACTCGTAGAGAGGGTCATTGAGGGCAGCCTTCACTTGGTCTGTCCATCGCATGGAGGATCTACCGCGTGGCCTGCTACCCTCAACTTTTCCCTGAATCACAAGGCGTTGCATGGAAATATCTTCTTGTCGAGAAATATGGCAGACAACCGTTGTTTTATGTCGAGTTCCCGGAGTATGGACTCGTTCGTTCTTAATTCCGTCCAAGACACTCCAAGCATTTTCCTCCAGCACCACATTTCGAGAGCGTCTATCTTCTTCTCGTCATTCTTCCGAAGCGTCCATGTCTCGCAAGCGTAAATAAATATGGGAAACACTACAGTCCTGACTAATCGAATTTTAGTAGTTTTCGTGATGTTTCTGCTTCTCCATATTTTCCTTATCTTACTCATCGATATTCTAGAAATTGCCATGCGTCGCTTGATTTCGTCTGCACAGCTTCCACTATTTGAGATCAGCGTCCCGAGGTAGACATATGATTGTACGACATCACAATTCGCGATATATTTAATCTCTGGCGAGTTGTTATTTGCACGGTCGACAATCATAACTTTTGTCTTATTGCGGTTAATCTTGAGTCCAAAATCGAGACTTACTCGTTCCATTTTTTGCAAAAGTTTTTCCATATATCTGGCGATACAATGCACCCTTGACGTACTCCCGAGCTGAGATGGAAATCGCTCGACAATACGTTGTCTGTCCTAACAGAAGTTGTTCCGTCCTCATAAAGACGCCGCAGAAGGTGAACGAGGTGCTTAGGCGTACCCATCGCCAGTAACGTCTCCCACAGCTTTGGCCATTTAACCGAGTCAAATGCTTTAGAAAAGTCAACAAAGCAGATATATAATGGCCTGTTGAATTCCCGAGCCTTTTCAATAATTTGACGCACAGTTAATATCTGCTCACGGGTGCCTTTGCCTTTAACGAAACCAGCTTGTTCTGGAGTGATTTCCTTTGACAGGAAGGATTCGAGCCTTTCGTTTCAAATGTGCAGTAATATTTTGCTTGCATGAGAAATAATAGCAATCAGACGGTAGTTACTGCAGTCTTTAGTAGAGCCTTTTTTGTGTAATGGGACGAATACAGTGTGAGTCCATTTCTGAGGCCCAGTTCCAGTCTGCCAGATTTTATCACAAAGCGCATGAAAAATATCGACACCATAATCTCCAGATACTTTGATGGTCTCAGTCGGTATTGCATCACAGCCTATCGCTATCTCGTTTTTCAAACGAGAAATGGCAGCACGAAATTCATCTCTCAAAATAATTGGCTCAAGGTCTTCTGGCTCTGTAGAAACGAAATCACGCGAGTGAAGATCTTTAAACAAAGACTGCCGCTAAATCAGTCGCCGTTTCACCATCAGAGTTTTCAATGGCCCATGTTCTGTTGGATAATGTGTTAGTTAGTGATTTTATTGTCTGATGAAGGTCTTTAATTTATGTTTGTGCGCATGTTGTTCCAGTTTTGCACACAATCTCCAAGATCGGTATTACGATCACGTCTACATGCTTGCTGTATACTTGCAGATTTGGCATTTAAACTCCTTATATCATAACCCGAAGCCTTCATTTTCCGCCTGTCTTCTACAAGGGCCAGAGTCGCGTCACTCATCCAGTGTTGTCGTTTAACAGGTATATCAGGTAATTTGGATGTGCCGACCGCTTTGTCTAAGAGTTTCTTTGCCTCATTCTAGAGCTGGTCGGAAGTAGCCAATTTAGTGTTAGCTTTAGTCCACAGTTTCCAGCTACTTTCTAAGGTAGACATAAATATTTGTTTATTTATTGGCTGGATTCTTTTTGGTTTATTAGTGTTTCTGGTTACTCTGAGTTTAAGCTGCAATTTTGCGAGAAGAAGTTGAAGATCAGATCCACAATCAGCTCCAGGCAAAGTATGGGCGTTCCGAATTGAAGTTTTCCATCTTGATCCAATCATAATGTAATCAATTTGGTTTCGATGGTTGCCGTCTGGTGAAGTCCAGGTATAAATTTTTCTAGGGTGGTTTTTGAAAAAAGTATTTGCTGTCACCAAGTTACTTTCTGCGGCAAATTGTAATAAGCGCTCTCCTCTCTCATTACGCTGTCCCAAACCAAACTTTCCTGCGCAAGGGCTTAATTGGTCTGCGTGTGCTCCAATTTTAGCATCTAGATCACCCATGATCACAAGGACTTCACGCTTAGGGATCCCAGACATGGTGATTTCTAAGTCTTTATAAAATGTTTCTATATCCTGGTCACTTGCAGTAGAGGTGGGCGCATACAACTGTATTATGTTTAAGTTGACCGGCTTCGCTTTAAGTCTTATACTTAGCATTCGATCACTGACGCAGTCGTATGCCATGACACACTTACTCAGAGTCTTTGGTAGTATAAAAGCAACTCCGTTCCTACTAGTCTCGTTATTGCCAGAGAAGTATATAGCACGTGTATCGGAGAAAAAATGGCCGTTGCCTCTATAATGTGTTTCGCTGATCGCATAGACGCTCAATTTACACCTTGATATTTCCCTCTCTAGGATTGTAAGTTTCCCTGTTTGAAGAAGACCGCGTACATTCCATGTACCTATCTTTTGGATATAACGCATTTTTACTACACTAGAGATTTCAGTAGCGCAATTTCCACATGATGCCTGGTCTCCTACACCAGCGTGGCCGGTAGCTAATTTCACACCGTCTGCCCCGGACGCAGAGCGGCGCCGGTTGCTAAGCGGATCATATGGCCACCGATGTATTTTATTCTGTACCTTCATGACAACTTTCTTGGGAAAATTGTGTGGTGGTTTCCCCTTGCCTTCCACACCGCAGTGAGACGGTTCTTGGTCCGATTCAAGAAAGCGCTGCTGCCCGCTTCCACATTCGAAGTCCTTTAGTCGGCTCCTACGACACCCATAGGAAGATATGAGGGGTCTTAATTACATATTAGACTAATAATCCTGAAAATTTCAGCCTTGCCAAAAACAGTTAATCATATAAAATTATTTAAAGCAATTAATAAAGAATGTAAAAACCAAACGTCTTCAAATCTCTTGTGGCTCAAAAATGTCAAAGTTGTCAGTTTGAATGTCAACTTGGTTTTGTGAAAATGGTCGACTTTGTGCGGCCGATTTTATATTTATTTTCTAATAAATTCTAACTGAAAATTTCCAAGTGCACCGTCAACATGACTGAAAAAGAAATAACAATGGAGCAATTGGAAGAAACCGTAAGTTGTGTGTTTAATTTATGCATTAAATGAAGATTATTTTAACGGGACCGTATTTGGGTCAAGCAGCCGCTATTCTGCATTTAATTATTACTACATTACGAGAGTCTTACCATTAATTAAGTGCATGAGTAGCTTGCTTTGAATATGTTCTTTTAATATAAAAGCAAGAAAAATTCTCATTTATATAATAATTTGTTTACTTTGTGATCGCTCCTGAGGCCTGAGGTTGTAATTAATAGTGTTTTTAACTTTGTTTACTTTTAAAAAATATACATTATAATTAATTTAGCTTAGCTATCGTTTATTATAACATTATTAAGTAGTTGATAATTTTACAAACTCAAATTGTGATGCAGGTGAAGCATACAGATGAACAACTGGACCTAATGGAGTGGAAGATGGATAATATGGAGAAGCAGATGGTTGAACCAACAAACAACCAAGACATGTGTATTGTGAATCTGCTCAAATCTGTCTCTGAGGTAGGCTCGATTAAATTAACCTAGATACACTATGGTAATCAACAAATAAAATAGGTACACATTTCTTATAAATAATCTTTATTTAAAACAATAATAATATTTAAATATTAATTTAATAACTGGAACCTGAGACATTGTTGTTTCAAAGGATGTTCCTGCTATAAACAAATGAATCAATGACTCACATTAGCACTGTTATGTTTATGAAGACTTCATTACTCACCAATTAGATAAGCACACCAGAATAAACAGACAAAATATATATACAAATATGAACATTTCAATGACAAATTAAAAGGAATGCAATATTTATTTTTCAGCCCCTTGCATATTAGTGTTGAGAAGGTCAGAGAATAATTAGTGTATCTAATGTTGTCATGTTGCTGGCAGCTTGCTATTTCTTTCAATTAATTGAAATTTATTTATTGGTTTCACTTTTAGTTACAAATGAGTGCTTTTGGGACAAAAGAAAATTAATATAATATTTTATATTTTGCAATTTATTATTAATAATCACAATTAATGTTAATTACTTTAGAAATAGCAGACTGTGGCTATCATGCTTGTTAGCTGACGAGGCTTAAATGTGGTACAAATTTAAGCCAACAAAGCCTTATGAACCGGGCCAGCTTAGTACAGGGCTTCAATAATATGTTGCCAAACCTGAGTAACTGTTGAATTTAACTATTATATAGATGTTTATAAATATGTTTTCTATTCTATTTGTTATTTGTAAATTGTCATGCTCGCTGAATAATTGTAATGAATGAGCACTCCGACTTATAATATTTAGAAAATTTAATATTTTAGTAATATAGAAGTAGATTATTGTTGTTTTATTAATTGTTTATAATGTGTAACATTAAATGTAACTAATTTGAAATGTCAAAGGTCAATATTTAAATATTTTTAAAATATCCGTCAATGATCTCAGTAAGTACAGCCAGCATGATATATGATTTTTTTAAGCTTACGTCATAGGTTGTTTATCTTCATGAAAATCGCAGTTTCACTCACACAATACTTCCAATGGGCTCTCAGTCCATTCCATTATATATTATAAATGTATGTTACTTACTTTCCTTTGGAACATTTGCGACATTGAATTTCCATGGAATATTTTTTGAGCCTCTCTCTCTTTCTACGCTTATGTGCGAAATAGAGAGCGGTGGAAGTGTTGCTTCGACGTGTTTTTTATTTTATATCTAAATGCTTATTCGAAAGTAGTAGATAAGTATATCGAACATTGAAAAAAATAAAAAAGTATATTATCTGCTTTCGAATGAGCTATATAATCTGTGGATATATATATAAGCCCTAAACAACGCAGGTGCGTTCCGATTATCAACAACTGCGAGCTGAGCTGGTGGAGGTGCAGGCGCTGCAGAGGGAGCTGTCGACTCGCCTCCGCACTCAGCTGCGTCTTGTCCACGGAAAGTTTGCTAGGTTACGTCAACGCATAGCGGAAGCCTCGCCTCCTCATTAATGTTTTTTTTTTACAATTTTTTTTGTGCAATTTTCGTAAAATAATTCGTTTTGATATACATTTTTTCTTATATAGGGATGTTTGTTATCTATTCATTGTTTATTTTTATAGTCTATTTGTTATATATACATGTTTCTTAATCAAAAAAGTTAAATTGTTCGACTTCATATATTTTTGTATGTATAAAATGTAATATTTTTTATATATTTTTCTAAGTAAGTATTTAGATATATGTATTATCGCTGCGTATAATTATGGGTATTCTTGTATTTATTATCTTGTAGTATAATATAACTATAAATTCAAATAATCGAACACGTGCCAACCTAGTATTAGTTAATACACACCATTTGTCCCTCACGGTATATAAATGATCTCGTAGTTAGTTGTGAAATATATTATTAATGTATTCACTCGTTTTAGCGAAGACTAACTCGGTTTAGTAATGATCGTGTGAAAGTCCCTTAGGAGTACGACACACTACTAGTCCGTTGATGTGACGTTTAATGTAGTTTGAATAATTTGTATTTAGTATACATAATGTAAGATGGTGCTACGCGTCGCCGGTGTATGGATGAAAAAATAAAAAAATGATACCAAAATACATATATAATTGTTTTAAGAAGGTTTTATCTAATAACCTGACTGATATTTGATCGTTATTTTAATTTTCTATTAAATAATGAACCGGTTACTCTCAATTATTAATTATGTGTAAAAAAAAATTGTAAAAATCAAGCTGTGAGCTAATGTAAAACTGGCTGTGCCTATCTAACGCCCCTTATGGAAATATAAAATTAAAAAATACAAAGATTGTCAATTCACAGATTGGTCAAACGTTTGGCAAACTAGATCGAATTTATAAATGTGCTAAAGAAAAGTATAAATGGAATGTTTTAAAAGTAGGTTTAATCGATATTTCTATCTTCTCGATTCTAAATTAATCGTATTAAGATTTCGATGTTGAGCACTTACGATTAATTATACCTAAATGGATTTTTATGCATGAAGCTCCCTTAATTAGTGTTATGGGGAATTAGACAAAGTTTTCTAGTAATATTTTATAATATGTAGCTAAATATATCAGTATGTAGTAGTGTTGTTCGATTGCATTTATATCATTGGTCACACATTTACTGTCGTTACGCACATATCGCGATGCATGCTCGTTTGTAATGTACATGTAATGTATGGAGTGAGCTGCTTCAACAAAAATACCAACGTAACTCTATGTATATAACCTTATGATTAACACAGCTATTGGGTGGCTAAGACCAGTACACAGACATATTATTATCAGCTTCACGCTGTATCCCGCACACAGCAGGGCAGGCAGAGGGAACCTAGTGTTAAGACACTCCGTTCTCCACTTTCTGCCGAATTCTGGAGGCGCTTTGCCACGACACCAGAGCGAAGAAATGGAAATTTAAACGTAAATGAATATTTCACTTCCTCGAGCGGGGATCGAACCCGCAACCGTCGCGTTTCAGTCAGACACTTGTGCCGCTGCGCAACGACGGGCTCTACCTATTAAGTATAGATAAAAATGTTTTTTTTTTTTTTAAATTAACAGATGATCAACTAGGTCTAAAGACATCCATGCAGCTCGCTCTACAATTTACTCACTGTAGTCTTAAGAAAAATACATGTCTGAACTATGTCTAAGTCGTAATGTCTAAATTACCAAGTATACCTGATTTATTACTAGATTAGTGTCCTCGATGATTTTTGATGTGATTTTACAATTATCCATGGCCAATTTGACTTTTTTTTTTAATTATACAAATTTTGGAAAAGGTCAAAATGGTTGTGCTCGTGTGAATGCGACTGAGTAGCGAGGTCTTGTCGATGTTGTATCGATTCTTGAACGAGTGATGTTATCTAGTTTTGTTTTCTGTTTAATTACTGGGTTCTCCTGTTGTAGCTTCTAATTCTCAACAGATTTAGCGCACTACCGGACCTAACTTATGTCATTATCAAACCAGCCAGGAACGCATTAAAAACAAAATCTCCTCTAAATCTGTATAGTCGCTTAGTGACAAAATACAAAGACTTGTGTTATTTATGAACCGTATACAAGAAGATTTTTTTAATATAACATTTTAAGATAACATAGCTCGTTCAAGGTTCATTACTGTATTTCTCTATAATTTTAGTGGCGTTGCTTTTGTTCTATTGAATAAATACTTTTTACTAATACCTTTTCGGCTTTACCAATTTTATTGGGTCGCTTCATAAAAATAAACTGCTGTCTTTTTTTAATTTTAACATCTACCATGTCATCCAGGATAATTAAACATGACTTAGTGGTTTTTTCGTATACTTTTGCTCGTCCTTGTAAATCCATACTAATATGCTAACACAATATTTTTATAAAATATCGTTGGTCGTGCAGGTCTTTGAAATGCAAAAATACATGTTTTACATTAGACAAGAAAAACTGCAAAAAGCAACGTGAATTCTTTAAAAATTGAATAGATTTTATTTTTGTGCCTACTCAGCGTATCTACTCCATCTTTGCACCACTATATTTACGGATACCTCTAGTGGTAGATGGTCATTATCACGAATTTTTTTTACAAAATTTGCAGTTACTAAGTTCTGCACTGATTCTGACGTTATTTATACCTTGAGCGGTAATTGAACCTACTACCGCTACGTATATATATTTAAATGCTTCTTTGCAACGCCTCGTTGGCTTATGCATTTCTATAATAAGCATCTACTCTATAATCATTCACGTAAAGTTGTGACTTAAGTACGTCCATTTTTATTCGCACGTAGTTCTGGGAGTCGTTCGCTGCATTAGTTTAATTTTGGTCTCTATTTTAAATAATATTTAGAATAAATCAAAGAAATTTCGAACAACTAATGTAAAAAGAACAGGATCAACTAATAGGCAGATTCATTTTAGTTCGATTCATGAAGTTCTCATCGACTTTTAGTGTGATAATTTAGAAAAAAAAACAGGCTAAGTGCAAGTCAGATTCGCGCACGAAAGGTTCCGCATTATTATTTTTAAAGACGACGAAAAGTCACGTTTGTTTTTGTGAGCCGCCTTACATATTTATTTAATTCTATTTTTTAGTTGCTGTTGCTGTAAAAATTTCAACTGCCTATCACTGTTCACGAGATACAATCTGGCAACAGACAGACGGACAGACAGTGGAATCTAAGTAATAGGCTCTCATTTTACCTTTTGCGTACGGAACTCTAAAAATACCTAAGATTATGTAATATTTAAGATACATAGAAAGTTTTTTTGTCATAAATTTCTATCATTATCACAAAAAAAACTTTCTGTGATAAAATATAAAATACACAAAAACTATTGAATGAATAAAATCGACTTGACACCAGCCAGTTTTATGTATGTAGTCTTTCTCCAATATACACACGTACGTACATATATTATTCGTATACCCTCGACCCATCACCTAAGGGCTCGGCGTGTTTGTACGAACAGTCGGTAAACGTACTGTATAGAATAGTCTGTTATATAGTTACTGCTGGGAATTTTTTAGGTTATTTTACGTTTCAAGATGTAGGTAGAGCGAGAAAATGAAAATATTTTTAATTATTTCGTTTCCTCGAGTGGGAATCGAACCTACTACCTGTCGCGAATACATTTACACTGGCCTCTGTATTAAAAATAATAGTATAATTTTAGACGCCTTTCTATGACGCATCCATCCAATTTATTTGCTAAGTTTAGCTTCGCCCTTTACCCTACAACGTCTGATATAGTAACCCCCTAGCTTACGCAAGGCACTAATAGGGTATATTCAGATCGATACATATATTTCTATTTAATCCTGATTTTGTTTTAAATATATTTTGTTCTGGAGGTTTTTTTAGTGCTGTTGTTAATGGAGATACGAAAATATTAACATTTAATGATAACGTTCAAAAAAAAGTCTCGTTAAATTGCATTTTTATTAACTTTATTTTTGTGAATTTATTATAAGAATAGTTATTTACGTGTTCATGGTTGTATAGATTGCAATTTTTTGATTATCCGTTTTTAATAAAAATTTAATCAACATTTAATATTAAATATATTTAAAAAACATAAATAAACATCAACATCTCGATTATTGTCGAATTTTGTATTTTTAATTTTTATAAGTGTTATGTGAGAATGTGATAAAGTAATGAATATATGCCTTACTTTTTTATTATTTCTAACTAATATTTTCTATTTCTAGTTTCGTGCCAAATGCATTCATTTGTATATCCAGCTCTAAAACTCAAAAAATATTTGTGAAATAAAACTTAAAAAAACCATTTAAAATATCAATATCTAGCTAATAGGAGAGATCCTCTATAGTATCTTTAGCACATTGATTTAAAACACCTGTATTTATTTAACAATAAAGAATTATTATTTTTTGTTAAATTTTAATGTTCGCAATATAGTTTTTAAAAAAGTGTTGTTATTGTTTAAAAAGAAAAAACATTATAATTTTAATATTTTGCATGTGTAATACAATTTTGTAAATATTTCAAATATCTACAGGCTAAATTATCGTTATATATATTTTTTAATAGAGCTGGATAATATTTCATTAATGATTCTCAATCGTTATATCCCCTAGTGTCCAAGATTGACAATATGCACATTTCCTATTTATAACTTTTATAACTTTACTCTACTGTTGTGTGGACCTCGAAATTTGTATTTTGTTTGTAAATATAGTAATTTGTACGCGTCGTGGTTACGCGACCATTATTTAGATCCATTTAATTATTTTTTTTCTAATAAAATATATTTTACGGTTAAATGTGTTTTATTTTAAGCGTTCATTTCGTATGTCATATAAAAAATACAGGTGATTGTTTTTAATGTCAGTTTTCTGAATAAACACTTGTCCAGTGAGTCGCGATGGGTTGCGGGTTCGATCCCGCGGGTCTGATCGAAAATAAGGAAATTAAATATTTCCTCAAGTGGGGATCGAAAGGGTTTCATTTCTCGCCCAGGTAACGAGCAAAAGCGTGGCGTTGAGTAACGCCACTCAACACGCAATGCTTCCAGAATTCAGCGGAACGTGAGGAGCGGAGTGTCAACACTAGGCTCTCTATGCTCTCTACCCTACTAGATGCGAGAAGAGCTGAACACATCATTCAGTTAGTGTTAATAAAGTTAACACTAATATGTAACGACAATGTAGACGTAAATAAAATAAAAAATACAGGTTGTTTAAATAAAAGAAAATGTAATTGAATATACTGTTTTATTCTTTGCACTTACTAACTATCAGCGTCTGGAATGCGGGAGACGGAAAACTCGTTAAGCGGTTAGTGGGTTAAATCGATTGGTTAAAGTTAACTAGCAGTTAAACAAACCTCTTATAATACTTGTTATTGCAACGTTTTACAAACAAAATGTATCACAGATAAAGTAAAATGAGGACGACGTGTCTCAGGTTGAAATTATTTAGATCTGTATGAGAATATTCGTATCAATACCAATTTTCCCATTTATGTTACAATTTTGTAAAATTATCAGATCGGTCGCATTTTAAAGCATGTTTATTTTTTAATACCTTTTGATATTATATGACATAAAATTATTCATATTTTCATATTAATACTTCCAATAAAAAATAAGTAGTCCACGAAAAAAAAACCTTTTTTAAAGGAGCATCCACGTATTGTTTTCAAATATTTTACATCATATTTTATTAATCAACGAAATATCACAAAAATGCAGATTCGTAAATATAATAAATACAGCGAATGTGAATGCGCCATTACATTTCATGTTTAGGCGAGAAACTTAAAAAATAAAAAAATGGCACCCTGTGTCACAAAATCAGCCTTAAATATAAAATATAAAAAAGTAAATTTATATCTAGCAAGGTTAATAAATTAATCGTTATTATGTTATTCGAGAATGTAATCTTAAAAAATAAAGATTAATAATATAGTTTTTAAACCAAAAATGTGTCGAATTTGTCTACAACACTTATTATACATACTTGTAATTGAAAATATAAAGAAAAAGAAATACAATAATAAAATGTGGCAAATGACATTTACTTATTAGTCTATTTAAATAGCAGATCAAGCATTTCAGTTCAAAAAGCAAAATAAATGTATCACGTATAAAAATTACTTACATGTATATATCATATATCAAAAGCCTTTTTTTACAAAATCGCCTAGAAAATGAAAATTTCATAATAAAGTTCTAATTAATTACAAAACATCGATCCAGTAACAAAGTATTCATTTAAGGTATGGGATAATTAATTTATTACAAAAAAAAATTTTGGAGAAAATGAAATTTTTATTTTGTAAACAATTGTTTACATTGATAAAAAAATATATATTTTAATGAATCTTTAAATAATATAGTTTAAAACAGATTTTTTTACTTTATAGCATTGAGATTTACATTATGAACAGCCTGTATAACTTAGCCATACCATATCTTAAAATTTGAACAAATGTATACACTTCAAAAATTGCTACATTTTGCTATATTGGTTGTAAATTGCTATAAAATGCTACATTAATCCATTATTGTAAAGTTATTTTTTTTTTAATTCAATGTTTTGTAACTTAATTTGGTTATTGTTCTGCATAAATTAACTACATGGTGTTTTAAAAAGCAAACCCTACCTAAACTGTTTTATAAGTATTTCTTATTGCTAAAGAAAATCCCTATATATTATGAATAATTTTGAAAAAATAATGTTATATTTCTATATTTCTCAACTAATATTTTTTTAGTTAGTAGTAATAATTTGCTATATTAACCTTACACTATATTTGATTGATATTAGATTTTATTAGAATTGAGAACTTATCGAATATCATAAATTTGATATACAATCTATGCGTTGAGTAGTTTTAGAGGCGATTGTAAAAATATTGCTTAGAAAGTTTATACTATTTTTAACATTTTAATCAGAAAAGATGTCAATGTTTTATTTAAAGTATTTTTAGAAGAAATTGCGTTTATATATTTCACAATACCCTCTACGAGTATGTAAATTTACAAAGCCGAGCACTACGCAGTCTTGTATAAAGACATCGCCTACTGCACGTGTTACGAAGCATACTAACAATTACAGGCACACAGAGATATCAATCAGTGTTTAATTGAAATTATATCAATACAAATTGATGAAAATGTGTTCATGTAATGACAGTTTAACGTTTATTATCTTTGAATGCGGCGTAGCATACTAAAATTTAAGAAAAAATATTGGCTATTTTTTTTGATTAGGAATAAGATTTTCCGTTTGGTTAAAAATATGATTTGAAAGTCGAAAAATAAGTAGGTAAACTTCTATTACTAAACGCGCAATATTATATAATATATACAGTAGGTACTCTGGAATAATACTAACATAGAAAATTTATATTCTATTCTTTACATGTTAAATTCAATGCCTATAAACTTGCGGTCCTTCGAGCCGAATTTTTAGTAGCGTTTATATTGTTTTTTTTTGTTTTAGTACAAATCGCATTGTATTATTCCCGAGCACTGCACTGCGTGATAACATTTTAATATGAAAAATATTTTAATAACTTGAAATGCCTATTATTTAATTGCAACTACGTATAAAAACAGTGAATCAATACAAATTCGTTGGCTGTTTCAAAACTTGAGTATATGACGATATCTAACAATATTTTCACTATTACTAAAATACTAACGCTTTAAAAACGACGTATAAATCTATTTTGGCATCGGTACTTTTGTACGAAGAGCATAAACGAATTACGCGCCCATACATTGTTTGTCATAATTATTTAAAATTTTTAAACTGATCCCAAATCAATGTTTATTCATCATAATTTTTGAAGAACCATTAAAAAAATATACTTTGTATAAAAATTAAATTAAATTTGTATAAAAATTAAAAATAGACTTTAGATTGCTATTGATAAATAATCTTCTTGACAATTCTATACAAAGCAATTTTCTGACAAATCTTAATTATAAATATTTGAAATGACATAATAATGGACACGTAATTCATTCAAAACGTAATATATTAAATATAATAAAACTTTCAATATGGAATGATCCGAGAATTAATATAAAGCATTTTCTAGCGATCTAAAGTATTGAAGAAGAGATAAATTTAAATCTAAATCTGTTTGTGGCTCGAATTTACTTATTCTACTAAATAAGTTTACATAGGTTGATTTAAATGTGTGATGAAATTTAACCTGTAAACTAGATATTACGATACATTTTTAGTAAAATTTTAGATTTACGCAATTTCACATATTAAATGGTAAGTGACGAGTGTTTAGACTTTCCGTTATTTATTTTCACAATTTACATTGTCGATAGCGAAATTTGCCTACGAAAATCGTATCTAGTTTTTTCACATAAATATGGAAAAGATTAACATTTTATTCATATGAAATATATATCATCATGTATAACAAGAAGTACTATAATTCAATATTTGTAAATGTTTAACTAATGCTTAAAATGGCAAGACATGGAGAAAATCTAATTAAATTATTATATATATATATACACATAAATCAAAATAAATCAATATTAAGTGTAGCATCATTAAAAAATACCAAACAGATAAAATAGCTTCTTTGAATAAGTATTATAATATTGCTCATACTGATTTATTTCAATAACTTTCTTATTATAAAAAACTTTCATTTTTAATCTATGATTAATTTAAAGTTATATTATCTGTATAATAAAAATAATAATTAAAAATTTGAAATATGGACATAAAGATGGACAGAACTATTTGTAAATAATCATCTAAAGAGCAATTAAAGAATATATTAACATTATTAATATTGTATATTACACATATTATAAATGTGTTAAGCTACAAAATATTCAATATTAGAAAATGTTTTTTTTAATGAAAACGATTTACAATAATTTTAAAATACTACTTGTTTGTTTTTATAATACAAATCAAATATGGTTAGATCATAATTTGCAAGTCAAGTAGTGGCACAATCGTGCGACTGTAAACATGGCAGGTTGTGGACTCTATTCCCAGTCGAGGAAAAGATATATTTAACAATTTATTTTTTCTCGTTCTGATAACAAGCGGCGTTGAGAGGTGTTGAGTCTCAAAAATTCGGGGGAAAGTGGGAAACGAAAGTGTCTGAATGGAAATGCTTTGTCTTAACATTAGGTTCCCAGATTCCCTCTGCCTACTCTGCTATGAGCGGGATACAACGCAAGCTAAAAGTAGGTCCAAGTCACTAGCCCTAAATTTTTTATAAACAAAATTACATTGTTTATATATATATATAAAAAAAAAGAATTTAGGTAATTTTCTTACATAATAACCAACAATTCTTGTTAAAGTCCAATATATCTAAATAAGCTCTTATTTCGTACAATCAATATAAGAACTCCTAAAGATAACGAAATAATAATAATAATTAAAAAAAACAATAAAACCTGTCGCAAATGTTACAATATGTAAAAAAAATCAATTCAAATGAGATTTCAGTTAATATATCACAATTTGGCATATTAATTATTGCAATATAATACTAGTAAACTCTATATGACGTTATTCGATTAGTTGGGCTTAACGCCCAACTCGTAGTATCGAAATCTTTTTACTTTGGTTCCTTTCGCTTGTTTTCTATATAATGCTACACCCTATGTTATATCGTAGCAACTCTTTACAACAACTAAAACAACCCAACTGTCGGCACATATTTATGTGTGGATAAAACTGAGAAATGGTATTTTAGTCTACATATTTAAATTACCGTGTTTTGAATACACTTCAAAAAAGTATTAAATATTTCGCCATATACGGTGTTATAGACATTGTTGATATTATTTTTAAAGTTCGTCGTTATGTAGAGTTCATACCGTCCTTAACTAAATAACCCTTTCAACGGGTGAATTTTCATCCACATCATTTTTCTTATCGGTTGCCTGCAATTCTTTACTTATACGTAAATTCGCCAATTTCACATAATTACTTCTTGAAATACCGATCTCCCTACGTTTCGGTATATCTTTTACATCTTTTTTATCTATCTTTTTCTCTATGACCGGAGCTAAAGGCACAGATACAGTATTTTGAGAGCGATTTAGGTGTGTCAATTTTTTTTCTACTGCACCCGTGGGATTTTTCAATCTGTTCCGTCCATCTGTCTTGGGTTCAAATCTGCGTTCTCTACAACTGTATCTTCCTGTAAAATCAGGATTTTCAGACGGAAGGTGTCTTCTAAAAATCGGCGTCATAGGTTTTCCCATACTAGCGAGTTTAAGATCACTTTTTAGGACTTCTTGGTTTAAATTGGTTTTATTTTCAGGTCTTACTCTATGGTTGGACCTTGTTATGGGCGACGTCGGTCTTTGGATAAAGAATTTGCTTCTAGATTTTTCTTCTTCACTAACTACGGCTTTGCGATCCACTTCTGCTGTATTAGGTTTAAATAACCTACTTAATTTCGGTGACAGAAGAGTTTTACTGAAAAACTTAGGCTTTTCCTGTTTAGCGACATCATTATTATTAGGAATATTGTCAATACCTTTCGACAAAATGGTAGATTTTTTCAGATAATCAATATTAAACCGTCTACAATCTTCAGTGTCGACGTTTCTTTCATTTTTATGTCGCAATGTTACATCTGTGACTTCGTAGCTGGCTTTCTTTGGTAAAATCATATTTTTGATATTAGAAAAACTATTTCTGGGAGATTCTGTGAAATCTTCTTCTGATGATGAAGAGTCTTGACCATCAGGTATGCTATAATGTCTACTGAAGGGAAAACTGTCCACATTGTCCTTGGAGCTGGTCTCCAGACCCTCTACTGATTGGTTCCGAAGGAATGAGGGTACTTCTTCATGTATTTTGCGCGATTTGTTGTCTAGTAAATTGTTTAAATGGGCATCAGGACTGCTCCTTTTGAGTGGCGGTGGCGGGCCCAGCCATTCTGAGATATCGTCCACCTTTTGGAAATATAAATTGTTATCGTCTTTATTAAAACTTAATATATTATAACATAGAAGATTAATATATATAATGCAACAAAGACGAGGAAGGAACACACTTACTAAGGGCACATGTACATCTTCTTTCCCCATTATGACTATTGCCACCATTCTCCTCTATTAGTCGATCGTTTTGTATTTCTAGTAATAATGTTTTTATATTTAATTCACTAACCTTAGTAATATTAATACTTCCACAATCAGTGCTCAGTATATACGCGGTGCTGCGGCAGAGGCGGGGAGGGGGCTCGGAGGGCGCTCGAGGCGGGAGGTGCGAGGCCGATACGCACTTCCCGAGGGCACAACCTCGTCTGCTCTCCTCGTTGTGACTGTTGTCCTCATTTGTTTGTTGATCGTTTTCTTTGATATTCTTCATTATTTTGTTTTGTGACTCTTGTGAATTTAATTGTGGCTGGAAATTTGTTTGTATTATTAGTTGGGTAGATTTTTGAGTTGCGAGTTAAATAAAATAATTAATTTTGTAAAAAAATATTTCAAGACTTATTTGTCTGGACAAGTATGATTGTATCACACAATCCTAATAAAAAATTGTAAACAAATAGAAAATTCAGAAAGCAAATTTTTTTTACCATACCTTAACCCCACACTCTCCGCTGCACTGGCAGCATTGTCTCACAACGAATATTCCATTATTTTCGTGCTGGCAACCTTCTGGTGTGGGGTGTCCTTGCGGAGAAGCCCCTCGCGAGTATTGCAATATGTCCGCTAACAGAGTCGGTGGTAGAGGGTATGGAGTGGAGAGATGCATTACTAGTGAAGAGAGCCATATCTCCATCACTTCGAATGATGGTCTGAAAGTAAAAATATATATTTCTAAAATATTCTAACATAACTCCAACAGTTTTAGCCATTTTGGATAATATTCGACTAGTTGAGAGTAAACGACTCGGGAACCGCATACTATATAGAGCAACATCACTGCGTTTAGAAAAATTTTCGTAGTTTGTTACCACATATAATGCGATACTGTATATTAACAACGAAGGTAATGTTAATATGTCTAGTTGTGAAAAATATGGACGGGCAGACGTGTCTTGGCTTACTTTAGCAATAATTCGTACCGCCCGTTTTTGAATTCGAAAGAGACGTTCCCAGTCTGCAGCACGACGCCATATGTCTATACTATACTGCTACGACTGTACCGACGCAAAATAGCAAGCTCGAACCGCGCCAGTGGCTAGGGTTGACGCTACTCGACTTAGTGCGAAACAAGCCGAGGATAGCTTTGCAATTAACTGGTGTATATGTTCATCTAATTTTAGACTATGGTCCACATGAAAACCGAGAAATTTTGTAATATTTACTTGCTTAATTGAGTTTCCGCTTATTTTTACATTTAAGGGTTTTTCACTTCGACCCGCAAGATTAAATTTTATAAACTGAGTTTTTTCAGTGTTAAGGATTAAGCCATTAACAGAAAACCAGTCATGTAAACGGGTGGCTATAATATTTAGGCTTTGCTCCAAGCTACTGACGGATGATTCAGCAACTACTTCCGCAACATCATCAGCATACATAAATACTTTACCCTTTTTTATGTAAGATGATAAATCATTCAATAGATTAGTGAACGCAATATTCGAGAGGGAAGAGGGAAGAAGATCCTTGGGGGACCCCATTATTAGATGTAAGTTTAGTTGATTCAAGAGAAGATTCTTCATCAACTATTGTCTGACGCCTTTATGACATAAAGTCTACTAGCAATTTAAGCGCTGGGCCATTAATTCCGTAATGTCTAAATTTGATTTTTATGATGTTTCTATCTGCGACATCAAATGCCTTGGAGAAGTCGCAAAGAAGAAGCGCTACTTGCTGTTTTTGTTCGCGTGCTCTAATACTTTTAAAAGAACCTCTCGAACCATTAGAGTGGTGGATCGGCCACTTCGATATGCATATTGGCGGTCTGAAAGTGCATCCAAAAAATTGTCCAGTAAAAAATTCGTAAGACGAATTGCTACCCCATGTTTTAACACTTTAGCAATAGCAGGAATTATAGCAATTGGTCTGTAGCAACTGGGATCACTCTTGTCGCCTTTTCCTTTATACAAAGGGCATATTTTTATTTCTTTTAGAGGTTGAGGGTATATCCCATCCTTTAAACAATTATTAAATAATATTCTAAGAGGATAACACATAGTGATACTAATATTACGCAATAGTTTTATAGAAATAATATAAATGTTTTTAGTAGGTTTATTAGCAATTTTTTTTTTTAAAATTTCATTAGTTGTAAAGGGCCGAAATCTGACACACTTGTTACAAGGGCCGGTAACCTCATTTAAAATTTTATGTGAGCTATTTATATCAGCGAAATTTTGTCCACTTGATGCCAAAACGTTTGTAAATTGTACATTTAAATAATTAATTACTTCTAATTTGTTGGAAAAAATATGTCCATTTACTTTTTTAATATCTTCAGTAAAACGTTCGCGTGGTTTGTTAGTTTTGCCCGATTCACATTTTAATATATGACACATAGTTTTATTTGTATTGTCACTTATGTATATTTATTAAGTTACTATAGTAAGAAGTTCTCTCTGAGGTTAACTTGCTTACATAAGTTTTTTTAAAATCTTCAATTGTAAATGTAAATTAGTGGGAAATTTATTAGAAAGGTCAATCATTAAATCTAAAATATACTTTAAATTCAGAATGTTATTTGTGATCCAGGTAATTTTTTTAACTTTCGTAGGTTGTTTATTTATATAGGTCTTAGGTAGGATTATCTTTTAAGCATGTCTTTTAAGATTTTAATCCTCACCTAGCATCTGGATCTAAATCGCAGGCAAGGAAAGCCAATCTGTAGAAAGGTTCAGGACAGGCCGAACAGAAATTTTCTAGAAATTGCCGTTCATTTAGACCAAAGTCAGATCTTCTTGGTAGGTAGTCTGGATCTGCTGACACTCGACCTATTATCTGAAATATAGATAATTTATTTTTACTAAAATAATAGTAACAAAAATCCATACAAGCGCGGCAAAGTGGGACAGCGTCCGACTGAACACGCAATGGTTGTGGGGTAGTGGTAACAAAAAGAAGACAATACAAAAACATCCACTGATTTTATGCGTTTCTACATTAAAAAAAGCATATTACTTTTCAATATAATGTAATACCCGCAATTAATGCTAATAATATAAATAACTAGCGAGGAAAATAAAGGCTACAATTTATATAAAAATGATACTAAATCTTTATATAAATTATAACCTTTATGTTACTAAGATATATAAATTATATTACTCTAAAGATTATTTAAATTCGTTCAGTACTTTTTGCGTGAAAGCGAAACAAACATACATCCTCACTAACTTTGACATTTAAAAATTATTAGGATAGGATATCTCACCTCACAAAGTATGATACCGAAGGAGAACACATCCACCTTTTCATCATAGACCTTGCCGTTCATCATTTCTGGTGCCATCCAGTATGGGTTCCCGACCACCTGGATCAAAAATAAATAAAAATCACTTCGCATTTTTTATAGCTTCACGCCATATTCCGCACAAAACAGGGTAAGCAATATTAATATTAATATAAAGACACTCCTTTCTTATTAGGATACTTCCGTTTCTCACTTTTTGCCGAATTCTGGAAGCATTGTGTGTTCAGTGGCGACTAGAGCGAGGAAATGAAAATATTAAATACAACATTTCCTCGAGTGAGAAAGTGCTTCAATAGGAATCTATTAGATCCTGACATTAAATGGGATACAGTGAAAAAACTAGAAAATATAGATACATACCGTATACCGTTTTCGCCGTAGCGAAGAGTTGGGCAACGAGCTGCTGGCGGTGCGTTGTACTATACGGGCCAAACCGAAATCTGCTACGACCACCGTCAGCTCCTGAAATTACCATTACATTTATACATATAAATTACTCTTTAATGCATCTAATTATTTGAGACCATTGTGGTGCAGTCCACTCGCGTCCTGCGTTTGACTATAAATACGGTGGTAGAAGGCTCGATTTCTACTTGGAAGATTGATTATAATATATTTATTATATATACAGTTATTTATTAGTCGAGTAAATATAAAATATGAAAATAAGCGTCGAGCAACCAATTTAACTTTATGGTCTAAAGAACTTCTTATGTCGAACAAAATAAATTTACTTTCACAAAATACACTGGTCCCCTACCTCCCCCGGTCGTATCAGACAGTTGTGCGAGTTCAAATCCCGGTGTATAACGTTCCTGCGATGTAAGTACCCGACACCCGCCGCCACGTCGCAGGCGAGACGACTCCTAACACTCCAGCTCAAAGGCCGGTTTGTATCCTGGGGAAGTAATTATTTAAAACATGTCAAAAATAAAACATCAAGTAAGAGGTTCTTTAATATTATTAAATCAGTAGTTTTTGTTATGTTATAATCAGTAGTAATCAGTAGTTTATGTCTCTGCGGTTCAGTGTGCAAGTGTGTGTGTCTGTGTGTGTACCTGCAGCAGCGCGTGCAGGGTACCGCCGGCGATGTACTCGGTGAGCAAGTGCAGACGGCGGTCGCGGTACAGCACGCCCGCGAAGCGCAGCACGTTGCGGTGTCGCAGCGAGCGCAGCACCGCCACCTACATTTGCAACAATACATATCAATATGTTTAAATAAATCTAAATTTCCTTAAGAAATGGGAAGTAGAGAGAATCTAATATTCTCTCGCCTAATCGACGGCCAGGGTTCGTGTCCCGCAAGAGGAAACCCTTGCCGCCGTTGGCACCCTATCAAGCTGCCACATAGTGCTTGTAAATTTCAGGCACAGAGTGGGTACTCTGTGTCTTCCCTACCCACTAAGTGTCTGTAAAAGCATTAAGCTCATGTTCGAAAAAAAACTAATATTAACAAGACTTATTATTTTTTTATAAACTATGCATATTAAGTATTGGAACTTATCGATATAGCTTTTTTTCAAATCACACATATCAAAATATTTTTTTATAATAAAATTTAAAAAAAAAATGTAAAATATTCTTTATTGCACACCAAATAATTAATTACTAATGTGTTTATAATGATACAAAAAACAGCACAATAGGCGGCCTTGTTGCTAAGCCAGCAATCTCTCCCAGGCAACCTTTAGATAGAGAATAAATTCACACGAATTTCAGAACGGTCGTTGTGGTTACATATCTTAAGGTATATCCGATGATATTTAGATAATAAAAAATAACAAAAATTCCAAATACACATCCATCTCACTACGAAAATCTAATCTAATCTTAAGATCTATCTGAAGATATCTGCATAATAAAATATTATTTTAAAATATACCTCTTTTAAAAAGTTATTTTGAGCAGCTTCATCAACTCTATACAACTGTTTCAGCACCATAACCTCTCCCGTAGCGCGTTGCGTCACTTTGTAGACTTGACCGAAAAATCCTGTACCTAGTAATTCACCCTGGATAATAATATTTATTGTTAGTGAATTTCATGTAAATGCGTGATATTATTTAAGGCATTTTGTATTTTATATATATTTATTGTCAAATAGTCCATAAAAATACATTTTTAAGGTACTTTAATAGAATTGGAATCTATCTTGGTCTTGCAAAAGCAAACCATTCGCGATACCGTTAGCCTTCACTTGGAATTAATATGGAATGAAACTGTTATTTATCTATTAAGAACAATATTGATTATTTTACCATATTAGGGGCATAATATTTTTCCATAATAATTTTACCATAATACTAGAAATGGGCTTAAACTTAGCCCATTTCTAGTATTATGCATCGTTATTCTTTTATTTTATTTGCATTTTATTTTACCTGTATTAAATCAGAGGCACGGAACACTTTCTGTCCCGTTGTAGCAATAGGTTCAGTTCTGAAAGACCGAGCTCTGCTCAAATCGCCTAAAACACCGTCATTTTCATTTTCATCGCCCTCTACACTGCAATTATGAAAAAGAAAAAGGGTTTTATTTAGTTATGTATAAATATTTAAAATTATTTTAGGAAAAGTTAAAATACAGATATTAGATACATATATTTGGAGTAATATAATTTTCACATCATTATCTCCCACATTAAATCACTCTATTTCATATTTTCCCCAGAATTGTTTCGCAGATTCCATATTAGCACTAGTCTACCCTATATGCTGGAAACAAAGCGAAGCCAAAAAAAAGAAACAAAAATAGAAATTAAACCTAAAACTTACACGTCCAACAACTTCGACATACTACTACTCCTCTCTTTATCACCTAAGAGCGGCGACGAAGGCACTTTCTTTTTCATTACACGAACTCTGCCGCCATCTTCACCTTTCCTCTTAAAAAGCCTCTCTTTTCTCACTCTAAGTTCTTCTCTTTCATTGGAATGTTTCATTGGAATATATTCTTTGAATAACTTCCTTTCCACTGGTGATTTTGAATCATAGGCAGTCATTTTGTCTGGATTTTGTTTTTGATCTGAAGTGCCTCGTTTAGCATTTATTGTGTCTGGATTGTGTTCTATTGTTAACTGGAAGTGATAGTCAAATTATAAGTTTCATAGCATAGAAGGACAAGAGGTGTGTGTGAAACATCACACAAAATATATATAACATAACAAAAAATAAATAAAAAGGGTTTAGGAACCTCTTCTACTGTATTATTTAAATTTAAGCTAAACTAAATGATTAAATATAGATATCGCTAAGCCATTAACTATAATTGAAAGTAAATTACAAATGTTCTTTTTTTTACGAGACAACTTTTCATGAGGTTTGTATATATAAGAATATAAATAAATACTAATATGATCACTCTGTTGCTACATTTTAACTTATAATTTCATTAAAATAGACACCACCAAATTAAACCCCAAGTTCTCCCTATAAACAAACAGAATAATTGTTAAATCCACGACAGTGGCACAGTTGTGGGTTCGATTTCCACTCGAGGGAATAAATTATTTTCATTTCATGGCTTTGGTCTTTTTACCAATAAAAGCGCGGCGTTGACTTTCGGACACTCAACACACAATGCTTCGAAAATTGAGCGAAAAGTATGGGATGAAGTGCCTTAACAGTAGGTTTCATCTACCTACTTTGCTAAATAATACATAAAGAATTAAGTTATAAAAAAACAGTATATAATCCACCTGTAAAATCTCCGGTCTGGCCAAAACCCTATCTATTTCGGACAGCGGTCTGTTCCTCACCGGAGTGCCGTTCACTTCTAACACTTTGTCCCCTATGTGCAGTGTTAAGACATTGCAACTTGAATCAATCCTGATTTTGAAGAAATTTAGTTTATAATTGTTATTATATCTTATGTTCAATAGTATACAAAAAGTTGACAAAAGTTCTTATGTGGCTAGACAACATAAGAACTTTTGTAAAAGAACTGTAGTAAAGTTACACTGGTTTCTCACACATGCCACATGAATTATTTTTATATTATGTCGCTTTTTATACGAACTTAACACAACACTTTATTTTTTTATTCTTAACCCTTACAGTTATTTATGCAAGTTATTGGGGTTACAATCTTTTAAGATATCTTTATGAAATTTAACCTGAACGTGGCTCGATCCATAAGTTTATTGTTATATATATATATTTCATATTTTCATAAATTAAGGAAACTAATTATTATTTTAAAATATAAGCTACAACAGAAGCAGGCAGAACAGACAGAAGCACACATCACCTACAAATAAAAATCTTATCTGCCGGATAAGTTTCTGTCAATCAACTTTATAAATAGTTTAAGTTATTTTGTGTTAACTAAAGATAAAAAAGTAATAAATTAACAGAAACTTATCAGTATAGAAGTAAGACCAAAGTAAAAATAAACAAAAACTGTACAAGAACATTTTTCATAAGATATAGCGTGCACGGCTAAAAAACGCAAATAGAATAAAAAAGTGAAGAATGAAATGCATTTCTGCCCAAAAAGAAAAAAGAACTATGACATCTTTAACTTAAACAAAACATTCTGCGGCTATAACAAAATACTTTTTTATTTTTATTATTTCCTATAACATGTTATTTATAGGTAAATGTATACAAAAATACTGAACAGGTGCCAAAAAAACTAAAAAAAGGGGAAGATTGGGTACGAAGGAGTTATAAGAAGATGAAAAAAAACGAGTTGAAGACGTTATACATATGTAATGAGTGACTTCAAGTTCAAGACGTCAAGGAGGTTTTTTTAATCTTCTCGTTTTAACCCGGTTACATCACGATTGATAGAGGGAACCTAGTGTTAGGACACTTTTCTAAGATATTGCGTATTGAGTAGCTCATTCTCTTATGAAAGTTGTTTAAATAGAATTGGAAAAGCAGAGAGCACACGGGTATAAACAAAAAAAAAAAGAAGGGATGATAAGAAATTCACAAGAAAAGGTTGCTCACAGGAGTTATACGAAAGTAACTTAAAACTATGTTTGAATACCAAGCAACAGTGGCGTAGCTAGGGTATTTGCTGCCCGGAGGGTATTTGGTGCGGCTTAGGGGAGTTGATGCCCCTTTCCTGATGATGAGTTCTAAAAAAAAAAACAAAGTGACCGTCGACTTTGATGCCCGGTGCGGCTTAGAAGACTTGATGCCCTTTAAAATGGTCTAAGGTCTAAAAAATAAAGAAAAACAAACTAAACGTCGACTTTGATGCCCCTTTTCCTTTTGATGCCCGGTGCGACCCCCCTAGCTACGCCACTGCCAAGCAACAGTTAAAAGTACTATAAGGACAAAAAGATAGAACATATCAAGGGGATGCAATAACAAACAAAGATATAAGGCAAGCAATAATCAAAAGCGGGAGCAGGTTCGATACCTATGGCAAGTGAGATGCAGACAGGCACGCAGTGCGGCGCGAAGCAACGCCTGCACCGCCACACGCACTTTGTCCAAGCATCTCTCACTGGCGTATATTGTTCATATTAATATGTTAATATTTAAGATAAATATATTTTGGGGTTTAATACTATGAAAATTTTAGTTAACTTGTTAATATAAAATGTTTGAATACCACCATAAAACAGAATGTAAAAAGCTCAGTTATAAATATATCTATAACATACAATATTTTGGATTATATTTTATATAAATTTGTAGCGATGTTATTTAATTCATGAGGATATTGTTATTTGTTACATTTGACATAATATTTTTTTAATGTTAATCTATCTATTAATTTCTGTTATTTATTAATTTTAATAAAATATTTTAATTAGTTTTTTAGTAGGCTAAGCAATAAAATGGGTTAATTCATTGTTCATTTAATTTCATTTCCTCGCTCTGGCAAGGAGACAAGCGCGGCGTTTAATTTCGTTACTTCACACGCAATGCCTGGAGAATTCAGCGGAAAATGAAGAAGGGAAGTATCCCAATGGGAACAGACTGCCTACCTTGCTATGTGCGGGATAAAGCGTGAAACTAAGGAACTAAAAAGAGCATAAAATATGTAAACAAAACTCACTGCGCCACTATGAAGTCCCCGCATGCGGTGGGTTTGAGGCGCACGGCGCGCGCCGCAGTGCGCACAACGCGTATGGAGTGCGCGTCGTGGCGGCTGAGCCGCGACCACTCCGCGTAGCACGCTCCGCTAAAATTATATATATTATATACTATTTTTACACTGCGACTTGGGTTTTTTGGGGTCAAATTACAATAATTAAGTGTTATGTATGACATGCTAATGCTGAGGTATGAGGAGTATGTACAGATACATCCAATTGGAAAAAAATTAGATCCCAGTCAGACAGATTCGTGTCAGCGACGTAGTTATAAAACATGGTTCATACAACGTATAATCCAGTTAATTTAAAGTAATAACGTCATACACGGACAAAAATGCAAAATGACTTCAGCATAGTTCAAAATAATATCACGTATGCCTTTTACGTTACAACTCAAAAGTAAAGAAGGGAGATAGAAACCGCCATTGTACTATTCGTTTAGTTTATAATACTAAGGTATCTCCTAATTACGTAGGAATATTTATCTAATGATGACAAATAATTTTAATATATTTGTTATTTTCATTCTTTTTTCGAATTGATGTTCTCCATTTTTTGCCTATTAGATATAATGTGTATTGGGTGACGAACTTAAACACCTTATCTGATCATATAAAAAAAAGCACATTTGACTAAATTGACTACATTTCATCGCTCTGGTGTCGAGGCAAAACACGGCGTTAAATTCCGTCACTCAACACGCAAAGCCTCCGGAATTAGGCGGAAAATAGAGAATGTCTTAATACCACATTCCCTCTGTCTACCTTGTTACGGGAGAGAAAGCGTGTTGCTGATTATTTTTTAACAAAGTTTATATGAACATAACTAAATATACGCCATTTGTTTCAAAACTAAACTTTATTAATTTACATTCTTTATATATATTAATTTATATTAGCATATTCTCTTACCAGTATAATTCAGACCGGTCGAGCAACGCGTAGGGCTCCGTGTCCTCTAGATGAGCGCCACAAGACGCGCACGCAAAACACTCTGGGTGAAAATGGTGCTCCCCGGCCGCCATAACTGGGCCTGTTATTACCTAGAAAAAACAATATTTTTTTAAATATATATATGTATATATATAATTACTAGGAATTATCATGCCGCAGAGTAAGTAAATGTACATGCCATGGTTGTGGGTTTGATTCCCGGGTGTTCTTCATTTTCAATTGCCGTTAGATGGTTAGGTACGACTAGTTAATGTAGCTTCAAAAAATACTGACAAATTTATAATGAAGTTAAACAAACATATTTTAACAATAAAGTTAAGAAAACTAAAAAATATGAAAATCGCGCGTTGTTTAATATGAACTAGTTCACTAACCATTTCATATAATCCTTCCCGCAGAAACCAAGATAGGAAACACGCCAAAAGCAGGAAAGAGAAAATATAAAAAGAAATTCAAAATTAGTCCGATAAATCCTTTAAATTCTCCAGCAGAAAATAAAGAAGGAAAGAAGCCAAAAGTATAAGATGTAACAAGACATAAACAGAAATTAAAAAATTGCCTTCAAAATTAACTTGAGTAATTTAACAATAATATTCACCTGTCCACATTGCTGGCAGTTATCCCCGTACCGCCGCCAGTAATCAGCCTGACAGAACAGCATGCCGCCCTTCTCGAAGTACCACGTGGTCAGCTGCACGTCGCATTCCGAGCACCTAGATGAACATACACAAACTATTTTAAAACCTAATCTTTTATTTTTTATATGTAGGTGCATTTAAAATTTTTCATTCTGTAACTTAACTTCTCGTATTGACAAGTAACAAATACCCTTCAAATCGATTTACATATTACTGAACATTGAGAATAGTAAACATGACGGGATGGCGATGAGGTCGCGTTGTGGTGACATAATTTGGATGACATGGAGTTGTGGCTAATTTTCCCTATACGATCATTGAAAAAAAAAATGATTCAATTTTGGGGAAAATGGTGAATATTTTATGCAACATTAAAACAAGAGACGATTTCTTTAGCTTCACGCTGTGTCCCGCATAAGGCATAGTGATAAAGTGTGTTAAGATACTCCGTTCCGTACAATATACAATACTACTAAATTGTAATCAATAATGTGTTCATTGATAATCTAATAATTTTGATAATTATAATTCCAAAATTGAAAAATTAATGATGATGAGAACTAATGGTGTTTTTAGTGAACACAATCTAAGACTAAAACTGCATGTGTTTTTTGTTGTTGTTATCTTCATGCTGTCCCTCATATAGCAGGGTAGGCGGAGGGAACTTACTTTTAAGACACCCACTTTCCGCCGAATTTTTGAGACATTGCTTGTCTGGTGACGGAGTTCAAGGCCGCGCTTTGTTTAGTTATGGAAAGTGAAGTGAAGAAAGGAAAATATTATCAAATAATAAATCATTCTCCCGAGTGGGAATGGAACCTACCACAGTTTACAGTCACACCCCTGTGCCACTGCGCCACGACGACCTCGTGTAATAATAAAATTAATATTTTTGTAATGATATGGTATTAGTAATAGTAAAGGCTATTTTTGATTTTATATTTAATACAAATAATTCATGATCACAGTTCAATGGACAGTAATATCCATTATTCTAGTAAAGAAGTAGGATGAACTACTACAAAAAAATTTTTTGGCAGTATTTTATATAGGCAAGGAAGGCAGACATAAAAAAATAGGGTAGACTGTAGACAGTGCGGGCGTTGACTCACCTAAAGCAATCTTTGTGCCACTCCTGGCCGAGTGCCGATACGTAGTCCTCATCCCCGATATCGTTTAGACAACAGGCACAACTAAGTATTTCTGAAAAACAAAAGAAATATTTTGCTAAAAAACATGTTTTATTCTAGAGGTTTAAAACTATTTTTTTCTTCAGGAAGTAATGAAGTTTTAATGTTACGGCGCTCCGTTTTTTATTCTACGTTAAAGGGGCGTAAAATTTATCATAGCGATTGACTTAGTAGATTGTGGAAATAAAAATAATTTTAAATATATCATTCCTTCTAGTGGGAGTCGAACCCACAATCAAGACTCTATAGTACGATGGATGTGACAAATTATGATTTAAAAATATTTAAGTATTTATAAAAATAAGACAACATTTTGATTTTTGCATTATTAAATGCCATAAATATATAGCTCTCGATATACCGCTGCTTGTAAAATATGGTATCCTGTACGAATAACTAGAAATTCAGCGTAGCTGTGTTGTTTGTAATTATTGATGATTCAAATCCAAATGAGAAAATGTTATAAACAATTTTAGCAAGTTTTGTTTTTTAAGGTTCACGGTGTATCCCGCATAAAAAATAGGCAGAGGGAACTAACAGTTATGACGTTTTTTGAGTATTACATTTACGTGTTGAGTGGCGGAACTTAACTCTGCAATTTCTTGTACATATTTTTATTATAATTTTAGGATGTTTTATATAACCCACATCTCATTGCTGTATAAAAATAGGAGAAAACTGTGGAACAAAGCTCTAATAATGCCACGATGTGACTTATCATTAGGTTATTTCTTCTTGTAAACAAAAAGTACAGTATGCAGGAAAAGTTGTTAGCATATGACATGAGTAATAGTGTACATATCACAGAAACACTTAAACACCGCTTTGAATAATACCACTGTACCTACAATTCTCTCAAAAAGCGCGCACACAATTGTTATGTTTTATTTAGTAATTGAAATGAATTTAGTACTCCTCTGCTATAAAATTTCAGTTAAATTTTGATATACGTCAGGTTCCTACTTCAGGCACTTATACCTACAGTCCTAAAAACTTAAGGAAGCACTTTCTCAAATTTAAGAGATGCTGAAATGATTCTTTCAGTTTCCCATTTTATACTGTACATACCAGGTAGACAAGGAAAACTTAATGTTAAGACAGTTCTTCGCTTATCGCCTGAATTTGTGACATATTGTCGAGTGACGGAGCTAAACGCCACTCTTTGTCTAGACGGAATGAAGAAATTATGATGTCAGGTCCTCAAACAATCGCATTTAATCAGACGCTGTTACAATGTGCCATAATGGTCTCATCAATATTATTAATACAAATAATCCCCCATTGGGGTATTTTAATCAGAAACCATTGTCTTACGTCAGGCACGTCGTAATTGCGCCATAGCGGCGTCAATACATGACATTACCAGTATAAAATTACAGTTCATGCCATAATAATAATAGCTAAACAAGTCTTATTTATAAATGCATATAAGAAGTTACATAATATGCACATACTGTATAGTATTATAGAATGTTTGTAATATTTGAACTAGCTTTATAACTTATCTGATGATACAGGAAAAATATGCGGAATGACTCAGATGTATTGCGAATATGTTTTTATGTGGAGCTTATGAGAAATGTGGAACACTGATTACATATTTATTGCTATTTTTCTTAAAGTAACATTATATAACAATGTCCATAAAATATGGCAGTTGGCGTTTAAACTTAAAATGCTTAAATTAGGAAAAATATATGTTACTATAAGTATATTTTGGAATTGAATATCTTTTTTTAAAACTATTGGAATTCTTTCTGCAATAAGTCATATAGGTGAACAATGAATTAATGGTTTGTGAGAATAAAGTTTCAACATATTTAGATTTTATAAAATGTTTTTTTGTCTCATCCATTGCGATGAAATTTATCATTATCATATTTTGTCTTGAATTATCAAGACATGATTTGTTCAGCAGAATGCTTGACATAACTTTTTTTCTTGCCAGAACAGGGAAATGTTTGATAATTGAAATCCCCAAACATTGTAGCTATAATTACACACTTCTCCCCATGTTCTAATATAAATCTACTGAAGAAGTAGCACATATTTCAAAATATTGTATGTTATTGTTAAATGGGTATACTTCAATAGAATTCATAAATGTGAATTGTGAATTGTACATTGTATATAGATATAGTTGTACAAAGTGTACGGTAAGAGTGGTAGGGGGAGACCTTTGTTGACCTTTGAAAAACAGTATCAAAGATACTGGAGGAAGGTCCCGCAAAAGGCACAAGGACCACCTGGAGAGCATGTTTGAAGGGGTTGATGACAGTAGACGAGGCAAAAGAGGTATGTAGAAACCGTAGCATTTGACACTCCACTCTCTCTGACTACCCCGCAAGGGATACAGAGTGACACTAACTTAAGTTAGATATAGGTTTACAAATTAAAAAATTATATTTCAAATAATTATATTCTAACTTTGCAGTGAACCAAAGTGGGAGGGAGGGAGGAATATATATATAAAGACACTCGCTTCTTGAAATTTCACTTTAATTGAAAATACAGCATATTGAATGATAAGACTCAAAACATCTGACACAAATTATAATAATATGCAGGGGGATTAGGCCAACAATCATCATTTTTACAATCAGATATTAACTAGAGGGGGCCCACAATACATCAGAATTTTAAACATAATAAAACTTGTTTCTGGGATGTATCTGGATTATTCAAGAAGGCAGACATATGACTCATAGTTTGAGTCTTTCGAACTAGATCTTATTTTTTTAGCTTCACTCTGTATCCCACACATAGAAAGGTAAACAAAGGGAAAAAAGGTACATAGTTTAAAATTTATTTAAATATAAATACAGTTGTTTTTTATAATAAAGTGTCTAAATTGAAATATATAACTACAAATACAAATATTCCGAAGGTGATAAAAAAATAATTTTAATTAATTTAAATTCATGTATATATGGTTAAGAAATAATAAGTAGGTATATAGGGACCAAAAAAGCATTATAAATAAATGACAGAATTAGAATTGACCTCGTCGAATTAAACTGATTGGTTCTTATTTAATGTCTTTATAGCGTTAAACATTATAATAGGAATTAATTGCCATTTAAGCAACGCGGAAGTCAATTAATAATACGTACAATTTTAAAAACAAAATAAGTGCAATTTTGTAAAATATCTGATGCAAGTATATATTTTGACAGAGCATGAAAATATATAAATTATAGATTAATATATTCATATAAGTTAACTTAAGTTGCAAACAAAAGATACTTATTTTATTATATGTGTTTCGCCCACTCGTTATTGTTAATGACAAAAACAACAACAAATCTGAACAAAATATTAGAAAAGGAAAGAAATTAGGTATTAGCAACTTACCTTTTGGGTTCGTTCCCTCCATTTCATTGCAAAATACACTTTTTTATCGAATAAAAATACAAATTTAAGGAATGTTGTGTTCACTGTCCAGGATTTCATTGACATGAATGGAATGACTAATTTTCACAGATGCAACTGATGCAAGGAACGAAAAGTCAAATTTGACGTTTGATAATGTTGCTAGATTTAATACACCTAATCTATACTTATAATAAAATCGTAAGAGGGTCGGTGTCTGTACTTGGAAGATATTTAAGAAAAAATGTTATTGGGAACCATTATTAACGTAATAGAACCTAAAAAAAATATTTTAAAAGTTTTTGTCTGTTTGTCTGCAAGAGAGATATAAAGCGCAAGAGGATCTGAAATGCTTTGGAAATAAATTTATGTGACCGCCATGGTGTCACTCCTGATTTTAAACAAGATAATAGTAGATCCCATTCGGCGATATGTAATATATTTATATAATATATTTAACGAAGCTAAAAAAAACAAAATCATGTCGTGTACTATAAAAACAACATTCGAAATTACAATATTAATAAAAGGTACCTTTAAAAATTAATATTAATAAAAATTAACTTAGCTTTTAAAAGCTTTTATTTATAGTGTATTTTACAAATCAAACCCTTTCAATTGATACATATATTAAAATTTGTATAATCAATCTAGGATTGTCCAGATTTTTATTTTACAATTGCTATTTTATATTAACAACAATATTGATTATTCCTTCATAATTTCATTGTCATCATGACTGAAGTTATAATCCTAATTTTATCTCAATCGGATACAGGGATGTAAGTCATATTGAGTTTGCAAGATTTCACTCGCGCTAACCAGCACTACAAGTTAAATAAAAACTTTAAAAATAATACATTTACATTAAAAATTCACTAAAGTCATTTTAGGGCGATAATAGTTTTTCTTTTTTATCAATTATCTTTTTTTCTGTTCGTATTTGCTAAGCTTAACCTTCACTTTAATATTTACTTCCAATTTTTTTAACAGTTCAGAAAGTTCTTTATCTTCATCTTCTCCGCCGTCTTCTTCTTTTTCACCTTCCTCATCTTCGTCTCTTTCCTCTCCCTCCTCTTAATCTTCTTGCTCTTCTTTATTTTCTTCTTTTTCCTCTGACTTATCTTCCTCAGGTTGAGGTGTTGTTTCGAGAGGTCTCACAGTGGGTTCTGGAGTAGGTGGTTTAGTCGTAGAAGGTGCTTCAGTAAAAAGCACTTCAGTAGTTGGCGCCACTGTGTTCCATTCGTCACTTTCATCCAGATTTCTAAAATCTATTCCATTCACTTGTTGGTACCAGTCGAAGAAAGGCGCAGGACGTACGAAAGCTGCGAACATAGTACAAATAACATTAGCAGTTGTAAGATGATGCAAGTTGCAAGATTAATATACAGGGTGAAATCTGTGTCCTTTTACAAGAACAGCATATATGGTAAAATATTTCAAACCCATAAATAAAAAATCATCAAGATTTCTCAACAGTTTAGACGTAGTATGTGTTTTTTCATTTCACGATTCGTATTATATGTGATATCGTATTACGTGTGCCGCAGTAACGAATAGATACCATTTTGAATTAAAAATATTTCCTATGTTATTCAAATTCACATATATTATTATCATTTTATCATCATATTCAATAATACCAGCATCAAAAAGTAGTAAATCAAAGACGTGCTTTCCAATTAACGTTTATTGCCAGACTAGCTATGCACAATTGCGTTTACCTAGTATTGCCAACACATCAAAAAGTAATAATTAATAAAAGAACTTACCGGCAGGAAAACCAGAGTGACAACCGTGCGGTCTTCCAGGTACGAAGGAACTGATACCGATGAGGACTGGCTCTCCCTCGGGAGACTCGTGAACTAGAGGACCACCGCTATCGCCCTAACAAAGTATTTAAAAAAATAAATAATTATCATATTTTGAACTAGAGTATTAAAATTATATTGAATGTTATCATAGTTGCTTTATAATATAGTTAGATGAAGATATAACAAATACGTTGTTGGGCGTTTCCTGCAGCTTTGCAAAAGTAGTCAAATGTAAATAACTGAAAGTCGTATACGGCATATTCTAATTGCAGTAGAAGTACGTAGTAAGTACCTACATGAAATCATCGGTACTATCGGTCGGTCTAATTGTGGCTAATTTCATCATCCTTGGAAAAAACCATTTTGAATTTACAGGTTAGCATGCAACAAACTTTTAGGCTATAAAGCCTACGGGATACAACGTGAAGTAGATTTATTTACTTGCTTATAAAAGCAAGTAAATAAATCTACTTCACGCTGTATCCCGCACACAGCAAGGTAGGCACGGGGAACCTAAGTGTTAAGACACTCCGTTCCACACTTTCCGCCGAATTCTTGAGGTTTCCCGAGTTGAGTGGCGGATCTCAACGCCGCGATTTAGGATTTATATTTTTTTAGTAGGTATAAATGAACCTTTACATATAATATAAACAAAATAATTCTCATACGTTGCATATAGATTGTGACGTCTGATTGAAGTATTGGGCACATATGGTGTTAGCGGTCACAAGTGCAGTACCGTACACTCTTTGGCAATCAAAGTTCGATATACCACGGAGATATACCCACTGCAGTATTTCTGGTCTTGATCCTATAAAATAGAATTATATATTCAGTGATGCAAAAAAAAAAAAAAAATAAATGTTAGGCAGGCTAGACAATGGCTGCAATAGATAAGATAAACAGAATAGTTTTTAAAACATAATATTTTATATTATCTTATAATAGTCCGGTCAATATAGAAATTTGAAATAACAAAAATTCCCGGAGGGCCAAATATTGGTGGAGACCTATAGTTTGCTATTACAAATCAAGTTTTAAAAGTCCCCATCGATCCTATGTGTGCTTAAAAAGTTATTCGAGGTCAAAGGTCAAAATTTGAGGTTTTTTGGATTTTACTTGAAAACGGTAAGTTTTATCGAAAAAAACTTCAAACCAAAGTTGTAAATCTTAAAATTATCTACAAAAAAAGTATCAATATTTTTTTTCCTAACAGTTACCATTCCTGAGATATCGCGATTCTAAGAGTCATTTTATACATGATGTGAACATATAAGCCACGTACTCGTATACAGGGTGGAATTGAAAGCACCACTTTAAATGAAACCACAGTTTTAACTACTCTATAAAAGCCTAATATAATTCGGAAAAAAAATAATTCCCAAAAATGAAAAAGTTTTTTTTTCAAACAAAATAAATAATAAAATAATCGTTTTAAAAAATAACGCCATTTGTAAAGTGTAATATTATCACTCACACACTTACCTGTCAATAGGCACTTAATACAAGTATAAATACTTATTTGTGTCTATTTTATAGATATTATACTATCCTAAAAACATTTATTCAAATGGTAGCCAGTCCCTAACATTGATAAATATCGATACTTAACTTTTGTAAAAAATACGCGAAACAAGAAACAAGTACAACTATCATGTCTTCCTCCCACATCGGCATCTGCTATTCAACACTTGTATCGAGTATATTATCAAGTTCAAACATGGCTAGGCAATCAACTGAATCCAGAAGACTGGGGTTGGAAATTGATAGATAATACTCTGCAACCGATTAAAACTTTACTCCCACCTACTCCAGAAAAACTCCTCTGACAAGTATAAGACCCGACACGGCGTTGAGCTCTGATTTTTAAATGTCTTGAAGAGTCATGGCGGGGAAAACACTAAACACTAGGTTTATTATTAAGTTGTTAAATTAAAGGAGAAAATATTAAGAAACGTATGTAATATTGAAAGTCTTGATTTTGCTTACCTTCAGTAATAGTTAGACCAAATCCACTGGCATAGGTAAGTTCATTTTGGTAATTTCTAAAAGCATCCGACTGGGGTTGAATACGAATGGAATGTATGTTTTCTGGAAAAGAGAATCTATATAGGATCTACCCACAGCACTAATGTCAGTTGTGTTAGTCTCAACACGGTACATACGGTTATATTCCAGAGGTCTCGGCAGTTTCACCAGAGCCACTTCGTTTATTTGTACAACGTCAGCGATTGCCGGGTTAAATGTAGGATACATATTGAATCTTGAATCTCCATCGATACGTCAGGTGCAGAAAAGAATGTAATGCCAACCCTCACGGTGAAATGAACGCGACTAAAAATAAACGTATATATTGGTCCTTTTATCTTCACAGGGTGTCCTGCACATACTAGGATAGGCAGAGGTAACTGGGAAACCTAGTGATTAAACACTCGGTTTTCATTCATACACTTTTGTCTCCCACTTTCTGCCAAATTCTAGTTAAGTGGCTCTACTCTATGCTCCACTTTGCCTCGTTTACCACAGCGAGGAAATCATCAATATTAAATATTTCATTTCCACGGCTGGGAATCGAGCCCACAATCTATAGCGTTTACAGTCGCACATTTGTGCCCCTGCGTCAGGACTGGCTTCATGGCTTTAATAATTGTTTCATCTTACATGTACATCACTCGGTGTACTCGTGCATATTGGTATTCGCAAATTCCAAATGTCCCTATGTTGATAAAGTAAAAGGAAAAAAGTTTTTAAAAACAAAAAGTTTGTAAAATTGGAGATTATTAGATAATATAATTATATTTTATTATATAATTATAATTTATGAAAGTATAATTTATGAAAAACTAGCGACCCGCTCGCGGCTTCGCCCGCCTTAACTACTGTATTATTCATATAATGTATGTTTGCAAAGCACTTAAGATAATGTGAAAATTAATTAAACCCTATTGCAACCTGCATTTTCGTAATTCCAAGAAGGATTTTCCAATTGTTTTAAATTAAACACAAATAAATAACACAAATAACAGAAAACTTAAGCGAAAGAAATTATAAACAACAGACCACCTACTATTCTCTGACTCAAAAATACTTAAACGAAAGATGTATCCAATTATGTCGCGTGGAAATACATTATAATTATTGGATAACTCCAAAATACGTGCAATCACTTCTAAATTTACTTTGCCAGGCGCAAAACATTCTCTCGGCCATCTCCGTACTAGCTCTGAACGACATCAGGGCCTTGGTTCTCTGACCGTGGTCTCAGGCGAAAACCTGCTTTAGAGCAGATACATGGAAGGGGATGCGGGAGATGATCAGAATTGGGCCCTCGGTTTCATGAGGGAGGCGTTGATTAAACGACCAAGGAGACTGCTCATGAGTGGGATTGGGAGGAGGATAGAAAGTCCCTCGGAAGAAGACGTCTGACCTCGGGCGGCCGGGTATGCGGAGTGCTGCTGCTCAGGTGAAGTTGAAGTGCATCCAGCCTTGCCTTCTCCGTCGCTAATTAATGCGCAACCTTGTGTCGTGTTGGAGATGTCTCGTAACGCGACGGTTGTGGGTTCGATCTCCACTCGGGGCTGTGAATTGTTATTTATATAATAATATTTTCATTTTTTCGCACCGGTGCCAAGGCGAAAGCCCAGAGTTCCGCCACTCAACACGTAATGCTTCGAAAATTCGGCGGAAAGTGGAGAACGGAGTGTCTCAACGATAGGTTTTCTGTGCCTAACCCTGCTATTTAATTTTGAAGTACTTATATAAAAAATATAAGACAGAATTAACGATTTTTCTTCAATTAAAAATTTCTTCAAAACTCTGCTTCAAACATTGGCCAGTGTTTGTACAAAGATATTCACTTCTAGGGTCTTCCATATTTGCGAAGATCTCACATGATTCGGACGTTTCATTTTAAAACGCTCTCCGCTCTTCACTTGAGTGTGTATACAGTAAGTACACTCTCTAGTGAACCTAAGGATAACACTCATTTTGAAGCTGAATAAAATTTTATTCTATATATTGTTTAGTTTAATAAGCACGTAGCGGGGTAGGCAGAAGGAACCTGGGCACCTCTTGTTAACACACCTGTGTTCCCCACTTTGGGACGAATTCTGGAGATTTAAACCAAAGTGAAAATAAAAATGAGAATATTAAATATTTCAGTTCCGGGGAACCGAACCCAAGACCCGTCGCGTTTGCAGTCACATACTTGTGCTCCTGCGGTCTGCTCTCTATGTAAGACTGTGTTATAATTAAGTGGTTAATTATTAAAATATATACGTTAATTGAGATTATCGTAGCTCAGCGGCATATCTAATTGACGTTTGACTTTAGACGCGACGATTGTGGGTTTGATTCCAATTTGACGGAATCGAACTAAGACGGTGCTATTTGCAAAATTTGCATGTGCTACTAGTACCGTAGGTTTTAAAAATTATTTTTGTAATATGTAGAAAAGAAACGTGGAAAGGAAGAAGTTGTTTTTTGGGAAGAAAAACAATAAAAAAGGAATTTCATAGACATCTAAAGCATCTAACTTTCATCTCTATATATTCCAGTCACGCATTGTCCTAATAGGTCCTTCAAAGGCTTTCACTCACCTACATATCTCAAAATTTCAACCGAATGACAGGAAATGAAATCTGCGACGTCATTGGAACACGTCAAAAGCAATAATAAGACTAACTGAAATATTCTTTTAAGCATTATAAAAAAATCATTATAAATAATGAAAATAAAAATTTCATAATATTTTAGAATTACTTTCTTTTAGGACAGTACAGAAAATGTTATAGTGGTAACTCTCATATGTATGACAAATGACGCAATGTTTTTGCGTCAGCGAGGGAGGGAGTGTCTGAACTCTATGGCAAGATCATTCTCTCCAGATGATTTCTTGAGATGCCAGAATTGCAGTAAGAAACTATCGAAACTATCGAATATATCGTTCAAAATATAAGGAACCTTTAAAAATCTTCATTAAAGCTACAAAACATGTAATAAAAGTTCAGCCACGAGGCCAACTTTATGGACATTTTTTTATTTATTGGAAAAATGCTAGAAGGGAGAATATCTGAACTCATCTAAAGTTTTAGGTTTGAAATTAAAATAACTTGCAGCTGATCTGTTACTGACGAAACAAATTGATTTTCAATCGGAGGGTGCATTATTAATTAAATTCATGCTTTTATCTATAACAATTATTAAGATTATACAACAAAGTATTAAGTAATAACAATTGATTTCTTATCAGAACGAAGACACCTGCGTGTTATCATCTATAAATGAACAATGAATGGTTTAATAAAAAAACACTATTGGGCAGGTTACAGATTCGAATCTAAGAGTTAAATCTAAAAACTATTGATATTTTTATTACGTATTTTATGCTTCAAAATGTTGATAGAATCTACTAGAAATTCTTATCCTAGTACAATGCCTAACTAATTTGACAACTATTTGACTTATTATTTTTTTAAATTTTGCATGTAAATTGGTCTACGATGGCGGATTCTTCTTGACCTAAAGTCATTATGTCTAAAGAGTAAATAGATTCTTTTCTAGAAAACAATATAGATTCTTTTCTGTTTTTTTTAGCTGCACGCAGTATTCCACACATAGCGGCGTGGGCAGTGGGAACTTGGGAACCTAGTGTTATGACACTTCTGTGTTGCTCTCTTTCCCTCAAATTCTGGAGCTATTATTGATCCTTTGCCGCGTTACCCCTCGGTTTTGATTCGAATCCACAATCGTCGAGCTCGCACGCTACTACGCCACGACGGCATGTACCTACATTCTTTTTCAATTGTCAATATTATTATTAATTAATTTTAATAAAAAAATAAATAAGGCAAGTAATATTTACATAGTATAAAACAAAGTCGCTTTCCGCTGTCTGTCCATATTTATGCTTAGATTTTCATTATTACTAATGAACGGATTTTCTTTTATTGGATATAGTTGATTCAAAATTTCTTTTATTTCTTGTAAAAAGTAAGACAAAAAATTGTTATTATGGGTTGTCCATAAGAGATAGAAATACACCATCGCCAAATTGACCTTTTCAAGGTGTACAATAATGAGTACCTATTTTTTTTTTATAAATCTCGTTGGGTTCAGCCTGCGTTTGCAATGTAAGCGGTAAAAACTAATTATTTACAACATCACATTAGAAACCTGAAAAAAAACATTATTTCTCTATTAAATAATATATATTATTATACATATATAATATAGCATGTCCTTTTTATTAAATTTATTTTTTCATTAATAATAATTAGTAATCCAATCATGGATCTTTAAAACGATGCAATTCTTACCCTATTTACATATATTGATAACATCTTTCCACAATCAAAGAACACCTGTGAGATAATGTAAGGTATAAAATGTGAAGGACCTGAGCTGCTATTTCATTGTTCCAATTTTACAACGTGAGTACTGGAAACAATAAGAACAATGAAAACTTTCACCGTCTTCTTAGTCTTCGTGGCTTCCGTCTACTCTTCAACCAATGTGCGGAGATGTAAGTTGAATTCTTATTTAATTGCGAATTTTACGGGCAATTGATGAACGGAGAGTTTTGAACGGAGGTTTCCATTGTCGACTCTTCTATATGTGGGTTAGAGCGTACAATTGAAATTTTGTAGTTTCAAATGTAAATGTAAGTATTCATCTTGTTGAGAAAGATTGAACTGTTTTTTCATTTAATCTATTTAATAATATGATTATATTTTTTTTAATACCAGGTACCGCAAACCCTGGGCCTCTGCCCACCAACACGACTATAGAAGGCTGCTTCAATCCACCATGTGAATTGCCGCAGCTAAAAGACGCTGTTACACACATGTCTTTCGTAGCTCGTAAGTACTAAGCACTATAATGTAATACTAATTACAGTAGGGTCTGCGAGTTGTGGCCGCCTTGAAGGCTTTTTAAGCGCATTGTACCCGAGAAGAAAACTATTAAAAGAACAATATTAAAATGAAATCTTGACAACCATCAATTGCTAACTTCAGAGTGGTCGTAACGAGATGTTCTTTTTAAGATAATGATTTTTTCTACCCATTCCATATAAAACGGCCAGCTCACATATTTTTTTAAACAAATTTAATTTTCATATCAATAATTTAATATGCTTAAGAGACAGTGGGGTCCGGAGTGTCTTAACACGAGGTTCCCTCTACCCACTCTGTTGTGTACGCGATACAGCGTGTAATTAATTTTTTTTCTTAAGATCCAGAAGGGACCGTTTTTAATAGTCCAAACTTTAGGTAGGTATTCTTATCTTCGCACTGTATCCCACATCTATATGCGTTATCCTGATAGCAGGGTAGGAAGATGGAACCTGGGAACCTAGTGTCAAGACAATTCGTTCTCTTTTGAGATTAAGTTCCCTACAGTCCGCAGCCGGCAAAACTTAACCTTGCGCTTTGCCTCGTTACCACAACGAGGAAATGAAAATATTAAATATTTTATTTTCCTGAGCTAACACGAGGGTTGCGGGTTCGATATCCACTCAAGATCGTCACGTCTATAGTCGACGGCCTCTGAACCTACCCTACCTAGAGTAAGAACCATTTTGACAAAAAATAATTAATAAACTAATATTTACCTTTTAGCTCGCGACATACGGTCAATGCGCACATTGGTCACAGTGCATTTGGGGATCCTTAACATTCCATACGATCTTGGTGCCGCAGCCAACACCTGCGACTTCCTCACCAACACTCGCTGTCCGGTTAACCGAGGCGCTACTGTTGACTACACTTTGAGAATGTACATAGAATCGTTCTTCCCAGTGGTGAGTTAAAAATAACAATGATTATGGGGTCAGTTGTGGAGCAGGGGCACAAAGTGTGACTGTAAAACCGACTGCTTTGGCCTGGGTGAACCGATTTTGATAATTTTTTTTTGTTTGAAAGGTGAGGCTTCCCGAATGGTCCCATTTTTTTTTTATCCTTGTCTGACAATGGTATCTATGAGAAAATCACATAAGTCTTAAATTTGCATTTAGTATGTGCGCGACAAACAGACGAATAACTCAATGTCGCGCCAACCGATTTTGATGATTCTTTTTTTATTTGAAAGGATACATTTCAAGGATAATTTAGTGAAAGTTTGGTTAGGTTCCGATTATGGGATCCGGTGAAAATTTAGAAAGTTTGTTTTTTTTGGTAAAAAATTGATTATACTGTAATAGTTACAAGCAAAAACTTTTTAAATTGATGTCAGAGGTGAGATTACTGATCGTTGCATTTCTTTTCAACCAACCTCAAAAAAGAGGATGTTCTCATTTTCAACCAACTTCAAAAAAGGGAGATTCTTCATTCGCCCGAATACATTTTATGTATTTTCTTGTCAATATACCAAAATGTAACTTTGCACAAAAATAATACCTAATTAAATAAAGTTTTACTTAGGACAACCACAACCACTCGTTGACAACCACTACCACCACCATCACCACTCGTTTAAGAAGCATCATTTTAAGATCTACCCATCACTAAAAATCGTAAAATAAATTATTTTTTAACAAAAACATAAACCGACTTCTAACAACGAACTAAAAAGTGAAAAATAATTTTACAAAGATTTTATAATTTTAAGAAGTCGGTGTCAAGCTAATGCTACAACACCTTTACTACAATATCTAATTACTAAGCCTGTTTGTTTTACTTGGCACCGACTTCAAAATTATAAAATCTTTGTAAAATTATTTTTCACTTTTTAGTTCGTTGTTAGAAGTCGGTTT
>JAAIXI010000223.1:8125325-8224548 GCA_013403645.1 Heliconius nattereri
AATAAACATTGATTTTAAGATTGACCTTCTATTATATAATATTTTACTTTAAAACATAAGGCAGACCGCGCATTTCATCGTCTATTCTCATAGTCAAACGGAACCGGAATAAAATATTTCAAACGCTGGCAACCCCTGTTTGCGGCAGGAATTTTCCAGGCAACCCTGTTTTATAGTGTTCAGAAAAAAATAAGCTTTAATTTGATATATAATTCATTAAAAAACACATGAGTACAAATTATTAACATTTAGTGACATCTTTAAACCAGGCAACCCTAGACTTGCGGCAGACTGAGAGCTGGCAACCCTTAATTTTCCAATTCCTTATGCGATTATCTTTCAAATGATGTGCGATTCATATAAAAAACGTATGACTGCAATTTTCTCCAAAAACGAGTTACGAAAAAATGTAATTAAAGGTGATTGCGGCAGGATTCTTCCAGGCAACCCAGGTGGTCAGTTGGTGTGCAACTGTTCTACTAATCATGTATTATTCATTAATATAGGTTTAATTAAGAAAACTCGTATATGCAGGATTCAACGGCCGGATCTCAGGGTATAGGTAAAAAGAAAAATTTTGTACTACATTTTAAAAACGACGTTTTCTTTTTTTAATTCTTACTACTAAGTAACTTATTATTACATACATAGTTATGTGGCGCAGCGCACGAGCTTATAGTGTGACTGTAAAAGCGGCTGGTCAATCCTCACTCGAGAAAATGAAATATTTATTTCAATGTATATTTTCATTTCCTCGCTATGGTGTCCAGGCAAAGCGCTTCGGCCAGAATTCGGCGGAAAGTGGGGAACGGAGTATACTAAACATATGATTCCCTCTGCCCACTCTGGGCACTCTGGGGACTCAACCTTTAGATACGAACGTGAAGAGCATACAGGAGTGCAGTGTGCCGAAAACTGCTAAGGAATTACAACGTTTACTCGGTATGTTCAATTTTTATCGACGTTTTATTCCCGACGCCGCAAATATTCAAGCACCATTAAATTAGCGCTTTTAGGACCCAAGATGAAAGGAGCTAAGCCGATCGCTATGACACCGGAGATGATGGAAGCCTTTCAAAAATATAAGACTTGTTTATCTCAAGCCACGTTACTGGCTCACCCAGATCCATCTGCAGAGCTAGCTATTGCCACTGATGCTTCTGATGTCGGAATTGGAGCAGTTCTTCAACAACATGTCAATAACGTATGGCAACCCCTTGTTTCTTTTCTAAAAAATTAACATCTGCGCAGAAGAAGTGTAGTCCTTACGATAAAGAACTGTTAGCCATTTATGAACCCATTAAATATTTTCGACACATGATTGAGGCTCGAAACTTTGTGATTCACACGGATCATAAACCTCTCACATATGCATTCAACATTAACAGAGAGAAATGCTCACCGCGCCAATATCGGTACTTTGATTATATTTCTCAGTTCACAACTATTATTCAATACTTACCAGGACGTTTGAACGTAGCTGATACTCTGACACGACTGGAAGAGGTGAGTCGATCTATTGATTACCAGGCTCTAGCACTTGCTCAAGATACTGATCCTGAACTGCTAAGTCTGCTTCAAAAAGGCTCATCGTTAAAACTGGTTAAGGTAGATTTGCCAGTCTCTAACCAAAAGTTATATTGTGACGTATCAATGTCTTCTCCACCGACGATTTCTCCACCAAAATTTGGACACACATATTAACCGCTATACTATCTATCTATCTCTATTGATAAAATTAAATCAAAATTAGTTATGCGCAATGGTGATGAACACTGTCGATTCAAACGTAACTCTCATATCGATAGACGGTTAGGTTTAATTTTGGTCTGAAACCGTATTGTTTTTATTAAAGATTTTATTTCTTCACTTATAAGAAGATAATTAAAAAATCAAGAAGCCATTTACGCTTATCGTGGCAAACCATCGAAACATCCAAGCAAAATCGGAGTTTCCGTGACTGACTCCAAAAAATTCCGGTATTCCGATTTTTCGATATTTTCGGGATTTGACAAAACTATTGATTATAAGGTATACGTACTTTGATAACTTATTGATACATTTTAAAAATTCTATTTGTAATGAATAACTTCCACTTTAACGACTTCACCGTCGTCCGTCTTCACTCAATCGTCTTCCCCACAGTCGGTCCTTGGTGATTGCTAAAACAACAACAAAACAAAAAAATAAATAGGTAAACTAGTTGCATCTCTAATAAAAGCAATCAAATAAGATAACATTTTGATTACCAATGTTATTTTCTCTTTCCCATCTTTATGCCTTTTAACTTTGAATTAGATTTTATCTAAAACGAAGATACTATCTAAATCAAAGTTTTGACGCATTGTTATGATGGTACCTAGATAGGTATCCTCTTTATTTTCTATTTAACTTTTTTTTTATTTTCCCCTGTATATTCCCTCTGTCTAACAAGTAACAGGGAAGCTTCTGTATTTGCGCGCAGGCTCGCACGCGAATCCCCTCATCGTTAATGCGTGTGATTACATCCCTAACGCGCTCCCTAGACGTAGACGCCCGCGCAGCGTCGACGGAATCGACGACGAAGTCCAGCTTATTCAACGACTGGGTCGCGTCTCCGCGCAGTCGGGCCCAGCGGTAAGGGACCATTACCTCCCTTAGAGTAGTCTAATTTGTCCCCAGTCGCGACTTCATGTCGCGGCTGGTTTGCTTAACATAGTTGAAATCCCAGTCCGCTCGACGGCCGCAAGCCGAGGTTCGCGTCCCGCAGGGGGCGCCCTTACAGTCGTCGACTTCCTCACAGGCAGCCCCTTAGTGCTTGCATTTCTTCAGGGACAGAGTACCCTCTTCCCTACCCAACCGGTGTCGCTGTAAAAGCCAATAGGTCTAACAGCGTTATCCACATGTTCGAAAAAAAAAAGGGAACCTTCTGTTAAAGTACTCCCACCCCTTTTTCTTCACTTTCTGCCCAATGGTAACGTAGTAGCCACTACGTACCAATTTGTCGCTAGTTGCCCGACTGTGGCATGTGGGCCTCAAAATATGAAATACTGTTGAACAATCACTATTTCTAAGTCTTTGTAGCTTTATTAAGTGAATTTTGTCAATAAATAAATAATCGTATAGTAAATTTAAAAAAACTGCACCGCGAGTGTATTATACTATCAGACTTAAATATAAATATTAAAAATAAAAAAACGAAATCACCTTCACGCTATATCCCGCACACAGCAGGGTAGGCAAAGGGAACCTCTACTGCTAAGACACTCCGTTATAATATAAATATGAATTTACTAAATTTCATTAGGTTAGTATAGTATAGACTATGATCAAACATTGACAAAATTCACTTACTAAAGCCACAAAGACTTAGAAATAGTGATTTTTCAATCGAATCATATATTTTGAGGACCACACGCCATAGTCGGGCAACTAGCGACAAATTATTATAAGCGCCTACAAGTATATTAGGAGCAAATAATATTTCTTACACTTTAGTATATTAGATTTGTAGGCGCTTGTAATATATTAGAGTTTAGACGTGTCTGGCAGGGGGTTAAAACCGTGCTAAGTATCTGGGAATGAACAAGATCATTTCTAATATTATTCCCAAGAAAATATAAAAAAATTGAGCTTTATAATGTAACGAAAATTAGGTACTATTTTAGGCTCTACACTGCATTGCGTCATTTCTGAATTCTCTATCTTTCCTTAACAAACAGCTTGATACAATATTTAACTTTTTTCCGTCACGCTTCTATATAAATAAAAACACAAAACTTTTTTGCTTATTTGTAGAGGCCTTCGTGGAGCAGCGGGACAAAGGTGTGACTGTAACGCGACGGTTGTGTTCGATCCCCACTCGAGGAAGTGAAATGAAATATTTATTTACATTTATATTTCCATTTCTTCTGCCCCTCAACACGCAATGCCTCCAGATTCGGCAGAAAGTGGGGACCGGAGTGTCTTAATGCTAGGTTCCCTCTGCCTACCCTGCTGTGTGCGGGATACTGATTTTATTTATTTTTTATTTTATATTTATATATCTATCCATTTGGTTCCACGCATATATAATATTCCTAAAATCTGTTCACGTTAGGTTCTTTATTTACCCTGATCAATATGTGAGATGTTTGAAGCTAAAAGAAACAAAAGCACTTTGTGCACTACGCTATTTTATAAATTGTTAGCTTATCTATGATTAAATTGATTGTTATAATCAACTACGTAACGTACATAGTAATGAAAATTTTGATAAACTTATCATTTATTGGTGATTAATATAATCCTAATTACTTACGTTAATAACTTTGATTCTAATATTATAATTATAATTGATTGGGAATTTGTTTATATGGATTTGATATATTTACTATAACCGAACTATCGTCTAAAGGTATTAGGCAAAAAACCAAAAGATAAAAATCGTAGGCAGAATCATGATGACATGTTATGGTATCATCATCAACAGCCATCTTAAGTCCATTGCTGGACATATAGGCCTTCCCCAATTCTCGCCACAACACTCGATCCTCAGCTAGATCCTCCTATAATGGTATACAAAGTGGAAAATAAAATAATAAAAACAACCTTTTGTTTTTAATAAGCTTTTATTAATGGTACACGTACCGTACACGTATTTTACAAATCAAGCCCTTTTATTTGATACTCATATTAAAATTTGGAAAATCCACTTAGAATTGTCCTAATTTTTGTTTTGCTAATGTTATTTTGAATTTTGTATGTAATTTTATTGTCATCATAATTGAAGTTGTAATCTAAATTTAATTGCGATCGCACACTGGGAAATTTTCACACATAATATATAACACTGCAAGTTAAATAAAACCTTTTAATAATTAAATGTATATTTAAAATCCACTTAAATTATTTTAAGGTAATAATAGTTTTTCCTTTTTATCAATTTTTAACTTTTTTTTCTGTCCGTATTTGCTTAGCTTAACCTTTACTTTGACATTTACTTCCAGTTTTTTTAACAATTCAGAAAGTTCCTTATCATCATCTTCTTCATCTCCGTCTTCTTCATCTTCCTCTTCCTTATCTTCTTCCTTATCTTCTTCTTTTTCCTCTTCTTTATCTTCTTCTTTTTCATCTTCGCTATCTTCCTCTTCTTCTTCCTCAGGTTGAGGCGTTGTTTCGGGAGGTCTCACAGTAGTAGGTTCTGGAGTAGGTGGTTCAGTCGTAGAAGGTGCTTCAGTAGAAGGCACTTCAGTAGTTGGGGCCACTGTGTTCCATTCGTCACTTTCATCCAGATTTCTAAAATCAATTCCAGTAACTTGTTGGTACCAGTCGAAGAAAGGCCCAGGACGTACGAAGGCTGCAAACATAGTACAAATGAGATTAACAGTTGTAAGATGATATCAAAATGAAATATATATACCTCATTCTTTTTTGCAGAATTACAATTTAGTTTTCGTTCATTTTGAATTAAAAACATTCCTTTATGTTATTCAAATCCACATATAAGATTATTATTTTAGCATATTATAGAATACCCGCATCAGATAGCAATTATTAAAAGAACTTACCGCCAGGAAAACCAGAGTGACAACCATGCGGATTTCCAGGTACGAAGGAGCTGATACCGATGAGGATTGGCTCTCCCTCCGGAGACTCGTGAACAAGAGGACCACCGCTATCGCCCTGACAAAGCATTTAAAAAATATATATTATAATATTTTAAGCTAGGGTATATTTTTAAATAAAAATCGTATTGAATATTACCATAGTTGTTTTAGAATATATTTGGATGAAGGCGTTTATTGTGTTGGGTGTATTCTGCAGCTTTGCAAAGATAGTGAATTAAAAATAACTAAAAGTCATATATTCTAAATGCCCTAATTAAATATAATCATCTGTATAGTAGGTTACATAGTCATCATTAACTACCCAAAATAAAAATATTTTTCGTTTTTATTAATATACTAGTGGACTTGGGCGGCTTCGCCCGCTTAAACTATATAATCATTTATTAAATATATGTGTGAAAATATTGTCAGTTTAGAGGGTGAATGCATGAAACACGTGTTCAATTAAATATTTTTAAGAGTCTAAATTTCAAATCTTATAAAAATCGTTGGCAATTTAAAAAAAAATCCCTATAAACTCCTTTCAACTCCTATTTCATCCCCTCAGTAGAACAATATTGCAAATTCTAGTCTTGTAAGCACTTGCGTCCTATGAGAAATGACCATGCAAAATTTTACACTCCTAGCACTTGTAGTAATTAAGTTTCATACAAACTATCAACCCCAAGAATAATCCCTTAGGAGTCGAATATTGCAAATTCCCGTCTTAGCGAACACCTACGTCCTATAAATAGCTCTTATGCAAAATTTAAGATTCCTAGCATATGTAGTTTCTGAGATTTCGTGATGAGTAAGTGACCTTTCGATTTTATATATATATATAGATAATTAATATTATTCTCTTACGTTGCAAATAGATTGTGACGTTACATTGAAGTGTTGAGCACATATGGTGTTGGCGGTTACAAGTGCAGTACCGTACACTCTTTGGCAATCTAAATTGGATACACCACGGAGATATACCCATTGCAGTATTTCTGGTCTTGCGCCTGTATAAAAAAGTAAAAAAATACTATATAAAAATCTTTTATATGATATTTTCATTTCGTCTCTCTGAACAAGATAAAACATGGCGGAAATTTCCGTCACTCAACACAAAATGATTAGAAAATTTGGCAAAAAATGCATAACAGTATTTTACAGTGTTTTTATAATCTAAGAGCTCGAGATTCTCTGCGAGATGTTTTCAAAGATGCAGGTATTATTACAGTTGCTTCCCAATTTGTATATTATAACATTCTCTTTGTCCGACAAAATCTACATTGTCATAGAAAAAATAGCGACAGTCATACGATAGGAACGAGAAATAAAGATAAGCTTGTTACACAAAGTTTTCGCCTCCAAAAGTTAATAAATCCTTTATGGGTCTGAGTATACGTGTATATAATAAAATTCCGCAGTGTATTCTTAGTTTGCCACTACAAAAATTTAAAATATCTGTAAAAAAAATTCTAACAAGTAAAGCGTATTACACTGTTCAAGAATATTTAGAGGATAAACATGTATGGAATTAATGTCTATTGAATGTCAGGCAGGATAGCTGCCAGCTAATGTAATAGTAAAATATACCATTGACTTTGAAAAGAGCAACTGTTGAGTTTCTTGCCGGCTCTTCTCAGCAGAACTGCCTTCCGAACCGGTGGTAGCTTTTTGTTGACATGTACATTCGACGATTCAAAAGTGCTTTTATAGTTTATTTGAATAAATAATATTTTGAATTTGAATTTGAATTTACCATTTATCTCTGCGATATACGTAATAGAGCGTAAAGCTAAAAAAGCAGATCCGACTATAGACCGCCTTCAGGGTGCCCTTTGATTTTTATTTTTAGGGCTCCTAGTCCGTATTTACCGGTGCGGTGAGTCCCGCTTATGCGTTAGGCGGATACGTTGCCTTCCGTATGGGCGGTCTGCGTAAAAGTATTTCCCAGCGTAAAAAAATGGCTACAATAGATAAGATAAACAATAGTTTTTTAAAACCTAATATTTTAGATTATCTTATAATGTAAATTATTTTTTTATCACTTACACCTATATCTAGACTACTTCTGTTATTATTAATCGCGTATTAAAATCGAATTACTGTTTTGTTAATGGTTGAAAACAGTACCTATTGTGGTAAAAAATAGAGGCTGATCGTGAACGCGACGGTTGTATCAAGCCGTAGGTACTGGAGAGAATGATTATATTTAATTTATTTTTATTTTTTCACTGACGAACACAAAGCCCAGCGCTGCATTGAATTCTGATTATAACATTTTTTGTAGTGTGAATATACAGCTGATTAAATATACCTATATAATTTTTAAAAAGTTTCGGAGTTCAAGGTCCGTATTTATAAATCGCTGTCAAGTCTGAGATCGATCTTGAGATGCCATTTTCTTTCATAGATATATAAATTTAAATTAAATTAAAAACGGTGTGGGGAACAGAGTAAGTACTAGGGGTCCTTGTATATTCTGTTATGCAGGAAATAAGGAAACAGAGAATCTATTAAGAAACGTATATAAATGTAAAAGTTCGTTTTAGCTTACCGCCAGTCATAGTTAGACCAAATCCACTGGCATAGGTCAGTTCATTTTGGTAATTTCTAAAAGCATCCGACTGGGGTTGAATACGAATGGATCGTATGTATTCTGGAAAAGAGAATCTATATAGAATCTATCCACAGCACTAATGTCAGTTGTGTTAGTTTAAACAAAATGGTACATACGGTTATATTGCAGAGGTCTCGGCAGTTTCACCAGGGCCACGTCGTTGATTTGGACATTTCCAGCATTTGCGGGGTCAAATGTGGGATACATATAATATTCTTGGGTTTCCAGCGACACGTCGGGTGCAGAAAAGAATGTAATGCCAACCCTCACGGTAACATGAACGCGACTAAAATGAAATTGTTAAAATATAAATTGGATTTCCTTTATTTAAGTTAGGTACATATGCTAATTATGTTTATTAGATTCACGCTGTACCTCCCACATAGCGGGGTAGAGGTAGAACGAGGGAACTTGGTGTTAAAACACTCCGTTCCCATTGAGACACTTCCTTTTCACTTTCCAACGAGTTCTGGAGGCATTGAGTGGACGCCGCGCTTTGCGTCGTTTACCAGAGCGAGGAAATAAAAATATGGAATATTTCACTAGGTTCCCTCTGCCTACCCTGCTACGTGCGGGATACTGCGTAAAAACTATAAAAAAGTACCACTCACTTAGCTGTACAATGGGCTGCTGATAAGACCCACTCCTTGTGTATAATGCTGCCTCCACAGTTACCTAAGGTTCCTGCCGCACTGACCAGACGAAGCTGAGCCTGGTACGGGAACTGTCCAGGGTAAGCGTTCCATCCTGATACGATACGAGATGGTCCCGAATCTAAAAAAGTATATGTTGTTATTATATGTCTTGATATGGCTACTGGCTACGATATGTGAAAAGTCACAACTTCGAGATATCTGTAAATTATAATGGATGATACTTAAAAAGAAAGCTTTATTGTTATCAAATCACTTCATTTTAAACTTGAAGATATTTAGGAGTTACAATTAAAAATCTTTTGTTTGAAAATGGAATTCCTCCAAGGGGGTTAAATTTAATAACTCTAATTTATACAATACCTGTTGAAAGATCATCAAAACGGACAAATTAAGACGGGGAAGCTGAATATATATTTATAAGGCCCGTATTTATAAATAGCTCTCAAGTGTGCGATCGATCTTGAGAGCGGTTTATAAATACGAGTCTAAATAGTCTATTGTTAATTACTAATTCTTAGTTCATATATTTACCTATTTCAACAGGACTTCTGTCGTAAGAGGCAGATATAATTTGTCTGGCTGGCACCTGAAAAAGTAATTTAATTTAAAAGGAAGTATCACACTTTACTTGGAAAAGATCAGATTTGGACATACACTATTTGATTTTATATTTCAAAATAGTTCACTAAAAAAATTATGAACTTTGATAATTTCTTGAAATATAACAATTTGAGTAACTAACTTGTAGTGCCGCCAGGGCCAGGATGAACGCCACTTGCCACACCATCTTTGCATATCCTCACAGCTCTCGATGATTGTCGTATTAAATAGTCTGATAAAACTATTTTGATAAAATTAAATCAAAATTAGATATGCGCAATTATTAGTGACAAACGAACAATATCGATTGAAACGTAACGGTATCGATATTTTTTTTGAATATATCGATTATATTGTTTATAATAAAAATTTCTTCGATAAGACTCGCATTCGCATTTATCATGGTGAGTGTTCTGAAGAACTGTTTGACCTGTTACCTGCCGCCGAATTTTCTAACCGCACAGCACGTCACAAATTTAAATATCATCCACACCATCTGGATACGTGGCACTCCACTACTGTGCGGTTTCGTAAAAATTTCCCCCCACGCGCCACCGAACTGTGAAATGGCCTACCCGCGGCAGTGTTTCCAGGCAGGTACGATATGGGTACCTTCAAATAGCGCGTCGTCCAACTCAAAGGTCGGCAACGCACCTGTAGCTCCTCTTATGGTGCATGGGGTCATGGGTGGCGGTGATCACCATCAGGTGACCCGAAGGCTCGTTTGCCTTGTAAGGACTAGGCAAACGAGCGGATTTTATGGATGAAAGGTCATCCATAAAAAAGAAAAGACTATAAAAATTTAAGGTATTGAGAGTGTCTCTTCCCATTTGATCGACCTTAATTTAGCATCATACCCACTAATTTGAAAGTGGGGCCCTTTCAGAAGTAGCACTAGAATAAAAGTATATCTCTGTCTGGGAGGACGATTGAGCCATAGGATTAATCTGATTGCTTATAAGCGACCTTGGAATGGTCTATTCTTAAACACATATTTAAATACGCGCTCGTATTTTATTATTTTTTATTATTACCTTTAGTCAAAAAAACAAAAAAATATCTTAAAATAAAATAATAATTAAATAGTTACGTCTCTAGTAATAAAAACAATCAATTATGAAACAAGATAAAATTTAGATTAACAATATTATTATCTTTTTCCCACATTTTTTTTAATAATATTTGTTAAATCTAATTAGATTTTAGTTTTTTGGAGTTTTCATTCTTTGTTATCTAAAACTGTAAATTTTACTTAAAACAAAAGAATTGACGTATTTCTGTATGCTTCCTCTGTTTAACAAATAACAAGGAACTTTCTGATAAGGTACTCCGCGTGTACTACCCCGTGTTTATTCGTTCTTTGTCCTACATTTGAGAACATTTGAGGACCTCATGTAAATGAGGTCCTCAAATGTCAAATTCTGTTGAACAATCTCAATTTCTAAGGCTTCGTGTATTTATTAAGAGATATTTGTCAATATATGGTGACACTCTATACTTTGTTAACTTCACAATAATAACATTTATAAATGCTCCTAGACTGTTTCCTAGGTTACAGTTTTATTATACGTATTCACTTCACACTGTATCCAGCACACAGCAGGGTAGGCAGAGGGAACCTAGAGTTAAGACACTCCGTTGTCCACTTTCTGCCGAATTCCGGAGACATTGCGTGTTGAGTGGCAGAACTCAACGCCGCACTTTTCCTCGACACCAGATCGAATAAATGCAAATATAAACGTAAATAAATATTTCACTTCCTCGAGTGGGAATCGAACCCACAACCGTCGCGTTAAAGTCACACCCTTGTGCCGCTGCGCCACGACGTTCTTTAATATTCAAGTTGAAATTAATAAGTTGTATTTGGTGCCTTTGCATTTGGTGATTTTTATTAAATGTTGTTCTTACAAGAGTTCATAAGTCTGCATCATACCTGCCTACTGTAATTATATTTAATTACTGATTAGTACGTTAAAGTAGTTTACATATTCCCTCATAGATAATTATTGCGTAAATACAAAACCAATACACTATAATATAAAGTGCAAAATATTAGACACTTGACTGAGGTGAAGAAAGCGTGTGGTGTGTCTTTATTTGTATACCCATCTTACAATTTTTTACATACAGGTTTTATAATATTTGCAAGTTACTTATTGCTTATTGTTATTTGTNGTAAGAGATCGCTCTTAGCGATAAGGCCGCCATTGCACATTGATCTTATATGTACTGTGTAAGTCAAATGTATATTCCAATTGTAAGCGTGCAATAAAGTGTTAATTATTATTATTATTATTATAAAGTGCAAAATATTAGACACTTGACTGAGGTGAAGAAAGCGTGGGGTGTGTCTTTATTTGTATACCCATCTTACAATTTTTTACATACAGGTTTTATAATATTTGCAAGTTACTTATTGCTTATTGTTATTTGTAGGTACTTTTAGGTTGTATTGGACTATGGAATTTAAATAGGTCACCTGAATGTAGGTTGAGTTTTTGATGAACGAGAGAGTCATACGTAAGTAAAAATATCTTAAACTTTTGTATATAAAAACTATTTTATTAAAATATTATACAATTTTATTATTAAAACTAATTCTTAACTATAAGAGTGCTGGTAGTGGAATCGCCTTATTCCTAAGGTTGATCGGCTTTAATACAACTTCGGGTGTCCCCACCCATGTGGCTCTTCTCTCACGATGCTTTGTTTCTCACGGAGTTATTATATGAAATTCCCTCGAAGTCGTAAATCTATCAGCCTATTGACATCGACATCCAAATGTTCATGTGCCCCAACATATGCGGCTGGGTTCTCGTAATGCCTTTTAAGGACTTTCTCTCGGAGTCATAAATCTACCAAGGGCCCACAAGCCGTCGGGCACTTGTTTTATATTTATTATCTTTTATTTAAGCCATGTGTTACGACAATGTTACACTAGGTTGACTCGTATGTCAATTTTACTCAAACGCAAACCCCATATCTTTTGATTGGATTATGCATTACTAACAACTTATTTTTTTTGTGCTGTTTATTTTCTTGAGACCATAGTCTTGATTAATTTGTGCTCGGCAACACATCTAAACAAACATAGAATAACAAAGTAATCCTGTAAGGGTTCCGATTGTTCATTTTAAGATCCGGAACCCTAAAAAGTTAAATTGCTAATCAATTTATTATATGAGTACATATTTGTAAATGATACAAATGGAATTAAAAAAATAATTTTAATAAATATTAACAAATACTATAATTATTATAAATATTTTCTATTACATGTCAATCTTTTTCTGTTCTTTTATCTTTTTTTGATCAAATTTATTAAGTTTGATATTGACTTTAACTTTTACTTCTAACTTTTTAAGAAGTTCTGAAAGCTCTTTATCATCATTATCTTCTTCACTGACGTCATTTCCCTCACTACTGTCGTTTTCTTCGCTGTTGTCATCTTCTTCGCTCTTATCTCCACTTTCTTCTTCTACGTCTTTCTCTTCGCTTCCATCTTCTTCTGGTTCAGGTGTGGGGACTGGTACTATCGTTAGCTCTGTAGTAGTAGGGGCAGGAGTAGAAGGTGGCAGAGTCCTTACTTCCTCATTCTCGTTTAGATTGTTAAAGTCAATACCAGTAATCTCCTCAAACCAAGATAGGAAAGGTGCTGGGCGTATGAAAGCTGCAATAAATATACAAAATATAGTTTACATATAAAGAAATCATAATTTTTTTTTATCATTTATTCTTGTCTGTCATATGTCATTGTTTAGGGGTAACTGTGATACTTATAAATTATTTATAAATGACAAAAAAAAGGTTTTTTTTTGTACATAATTATATTGTTTGTTTTTACAAGGGAAATAACGAAATGATACATTAAGTAATAAAAACTTGTGGTAAAAGGTATGTCAATAACTTACCACCAGGGAAACCTGAGTGACAGCCTTGAGGAGGCGCAGGTACGAAAGAGCTGATGCCGATCAGTATTGGTACTCCATCAGAAGACACGTGGACGAGTGGACCACCGCTATCGCCCTAATAATACACATAGTTTTGATGAATACTTGTAAAGAAAAGAATCTTTAATTTTGTAGAAAACAAAATACATTGAAATAAAAGTTTCAGTGCGTTACGAGTAATAATTTTTGTTTTGTATTATCAGCTTCACGCTGTATCCCGCACACAGGGTACAGGATAGGCAGAGGGAACCTTAAGACGTTCCCCATATTCAGCCGAATTCTGTAGACATTGCATGTAGAGGAGCGTGCGAGCTCAATATCGTGCTTTGCCTCAAAACCAGAGCGAAGAAATAAAAATCAATATTTTATTTCCTCGAGTGGGGATCGAACCCACAACCAGTCTCGTTTACATTCACGCACTTGTGGCCCTGTGCCACGACGCCTTCTAATATTAATATAAACATAAAAACATACCGAGCAGATGGATTGTGACGTCACATTGAAGAATCTAGCACAAACTGTGTTGTCTGTTACGAATGTAGTACCGTACGTCCACGCGCAGTCCACGCAGGAGACACCCCGCAGGTACACCCATTGTAGAACGGATGGTTGAGCACCTGAAATAAAAGATTATTTTTTTAAGATATCTTAGTATGCAAAAATTGGATTTATTAGAGTATATCCCTAGGGAAAGCAATTGTATATAGTTAAAAAATCATATCAAATTTGAATCAGTATTATTAAAAGTTTTGTATTTCGTCTTACAATTGCCGATATTATGTTGTGTGTAGTTTATATTGCATAAATAATATACATAGCAATGACTTTTAAATTTGGATCTATATTCCCTCTTTCCATGATTCAACAGATTTCTAATTTTATTATTCAGGAAAATAAAAGTAAATTGTAAATTGAAACTAGTAAATTAAGAGGTCGTCGTAGTGCAGTGACTGTAGACGCGATGTTTGTGGTTGGATCCTCACTCACAGGAGTGAAGTAATTATATTTTCAATCGTTTTCTTTTTCCCCGCTCTAGTAGTCAAAAGGCTGCGTTGAGTTCGACCACGAAAGACGCAATGCTTTGAAAATTGGGCGGTGCGTGGGGAACGAAATGTCTTGATTCTAGGTTTCCTCTGCCGGTTTTTTTAAGTCAATTTAATTTAATTTTAATTATAAGTAATAATACGTACCTGAGGATAAAGCTGAAAGCTGAGGATCGAGTTTTGTGGCGAGAATTGAGGAAGGCCTATGTCCAACAGTGGACAAAAGATGGCAGTTGATGATGATGATGATGATGATACGTACCTTCAGTCCATATACGCCCAAATCCACTAGCGTATACAATTTCATTTGCGTAATTTCTGAACGCGTCCGATGATGGTTGGAGACGGATAGGCCGTATGTTACCTAGAATTGACAAAAAAAAAGACATTTAGTATTTTTATCACTATTGTAGACAATTTAAAATTTTTGCAGTGTTTTAAATTAATGATCCACTCACGGCTTCGTAGTGCTGAGACCACTAAACTATGTCAATCACTGAAAACCGCATTTAAATCGGTTTCGCAGTTGGAAATATGTAAGGTAAATCAGTGAGAAGCGACTTTAGTCTGGAGAAGTAAAGACTACAATGACTTAGAATATCTGACAATTTTAATAATAGACAACTAACTATCCTAAATATTTTCTTGAATAAAGTTACATATGAGCGACAGGTTTGACTTCCGCTTGATGTGATGAAATATTTAATACTTTCATTTCTTCGCTCTGGCAAAGCAAGGCATTGAGTTCCGTGTCTCAACACTAGGTTCCCCTCTGCCTATCCTTCTGTGAGTAGGATACAGTGTGAAACTAAAAAAAAGTAACGTATAACAACTTTTAAATAATGAATGCCAAAATGAGTCAAGGACGGCTGTATTCGAGGGGATGAGCCAGCTGCAACAGAGATACATCATTGACTTGCACAGCCCTCGGCGTGGACTCGTTAAAAGTTGGATACAAGTAATATTGCGCTGTATCTATTGACACGTCGGGACTGGCCATCAGAACTCCTCCTGCGCGTACGACTATGGAGCGTTGCCTGGAAATAAGGAATAGCTCTATCATTCATTCTTCATTATTTTCTTAAAAGAAGATAAAATTTAAAAGTAGAAAATAAATAAACGCTCACGCAGCAGAACAATGTGCAGCAGTAATCACCCATTCCCTATGTATGATGCTGCCTCCGCAGCTAGATAGCACACCGGCAAAGCCGATCATGCGGAGATGCGCCTGGTGCGGATGCTGACCTGGCTGCGCGTCCCATCCTGATACTATACGAGATCCTGATCCTACGATGTTACATAGAAATTTCTTTAGACATTTACTATATGTTTCTTTTTATACCGTCTTTTTGAGGCTGTCATAGCGTAGTGGCACGTTGTAAATTAGATCTCCATTCGGATGAGTTGTTGATTTCCGCCACTTAGTCTGCTAAGATGAAGCACAGTAGGGTAGGCAGAGGGAACCTAGTCTTAAGACACTGCGTTCCCGCAGCGTCCCAAAGCTACTTACCCTTAAAGAACTTTATCAGTTTAGATTCACCAACAATTAAATTTTGTTTAGTTTGCAGCTAGTACTTGGAAGTTTGGAACAATAGTTAAAAATACTACTGTTTTATGTTAATTTATTATAATTATAGATTACACTTAACATTAAAGTATATTAATTGAAAACAATGTTAGACTTAAATATTAAAATCATTAATATTCCTCTTTTAACGTAATTAACGTTTAACAAATAATAACTCAATAATGTTTTATGTGTTATCAACATTCATTACCAATATGTAGTCAATAGATATCGTTGCGTATCTGTTTCTTCTTCAAATATAAATTTGTACATTGTACATTATGTTTTGATAGTGTAGCGAGCTTCACAAATTATTCAATTTTATTTATTTTATAGTTTGTACTAAAACAGATAAACAGACAAAAACAGACAAAAATTCCAAAAATGCTGAAAATGGATTCTGTTCGTTATCCTTTAACACCCTGACTATTTTTTTTTTATATTTTCAATGTACAGAAACGATTTTTCTACAGATTTATTATAAATAATAGATATAGATATAGGTACTTATATTTTTATTTACACTTGAAAATGTAAAATTGTATATATTAAAAGTATTAAATGATAAGCTCTAATCTCTAACAATTCAGATATCCGATATAGAGCAAGCGTAACTTAAATGTTATCTTATCAAATGTTTCACAAAACACATTTAAAACGAATTAGTTTTGGCAAATCCTATTGCTCGGGATTTGTTAAGATTGGAATTTTTATATTTTTAATCCTAATTGATTATTTTTGGCGGTCATAATGGTTTTGATTTTTTTCTACAGATATGAATGACGTACTTTGTAAATATTGTAAAATCCCATTCTCACAGTCTACAGGCCAGTCGTGACGTAGGCCTCCGGGGGTGCAAGCGTGGGAATGTAAATGTAACCCATGTCGACCCATTGGAAGAAATTAAATATTGAATTTTTTCGAGTAGTAGACTGGGAAATTTATTTTCCTTTTCACACTCCATTGAATGTTAAAATTTTAAACATAGAGATTTTATTTAAACTAAACAACTGCTTAATATATCACTATCGGAATAAAATAGCTTAGATAAATTTGCAATTAACATTTTATATAAAGACAGAAAACATTTTTACTTTAATATATATTCATACATTATAGGCGGAGGGAACCTGGTAACCTACACTAGAATACCAGGTTCCAGAGGGAATATAGAGCAGAGGCTCTAAGACACTTTAAGAGTTGTCCGTTTCCCACTTTCGGATAAATGTATAAATCAACAATTAATAGATAAGTACTTCAATTAAATTAAGAATACTTCTGATCGTGTTGACACTGTTCTCATATGATAGAAACTCAATAAATTTACAAAATTGTTTGAATTTACTATAGAACGGTATATGATCAGATTTTAACGGAATCTTTTGATTCAGTTAAATTAGAAAATCATTCATTCTAAGGCGATTTAAAAAAATAATAAAATTACTTGCGCTGTCGTAACTCTCTACATAAGCTACAGGCACGTGTTCGGCTGACACCTGAAAAGAGTTAAATTTTAATACAATGTTTTTAAATTAATACTCCTGAGGTATTGTTCACAAGGCTGGAAATAATGACAATGATGATGAAGATTAACTAAAACACATTTTTTGTTACCTACGAGTAGGTATAAGATGAAAATAATATTTAATAACTGATAATCTAATGTAGGTGCAATTTAATTATTTATATTAATATTTTACAGCCAAGTTTAGAACTTTTTTTAAGGATTATTATTTTAATTCTTTTTTATCTTTTGTTATGTTGTTCCGCATACTAAAAATAGTTAATCCGGGTTTTTCGCATTCTAGTTGAAATTTTTGGAAATCCTCTGTTAGCTTATATTTTTTATTTTCTCGCTCTGGTAACAAGGTAAAGCGTGGCATTGAGTTTCACTCCAGTTTTCCTCCAGAATTCAGCGGAAAGTGAGGAACGCAGATGTCTTTACAGGAACGGAGTGCCTCAACACTAGGTTCCTAGATTCCCTGTGCCTATCCTAGTATGTACGTAATCGCTGTATTCCGCACATAGTATGATATTAAAAAAATATTAATAAAAACTAGAACAAAGACTCACCTGATGAGCGGCCAGGGCCAAAAGCAATATAACCACTTGCTGCAACATCTTCGTTTACGCTAAATTCAATTACGATCGTTCCACGTAAAAATGCTTTAGGTGTACATTTAACTCAAAAGAAACCGAACTCGAGAAATCACTGTATTTTTAATATATGCGATAAATATGATAAGCTTTAGCAATTAGCTTTATCATTTTTATAAAGAATTACCTTAACGTACTGTATTATTTGTACGAAGCACCTTTGTTCTTATCTGGTCATTTACAGATAGTGGATATTGAAAAAGGTATTTTCTTTTATGTGTGACATCTGTCGAATGAAGGAGAACACAACATTTCTGATAACACATTTTGCTAAAAATGGATGATTAGTAAGCCTTTTGTCATTTCGAAAAAATATATATATTAATAATAATTTATATGCGCGTAGTAATGGGGTGGACCGTGCCCACCCCTGTGCCGAAATATTATTCTTAAAAAACAAATCACCTTCACGCTCATAGTATGGTGGGCAAAAGGAACCTAGTGTTAAAATACACCGTTCCCCACTTTTTGCCAATTGCGTGTTGTCTAGCGAAACTGAAAGCCGGGCTTCTTGCCTTTGTGCCAGTGCGAAGCTTCATTGTCTCGAGTAGCGACCGAATTCACAACTGTCGCGTTACAGAGACACAGACACCCTTGTGCCATTGGAGCACAATGGCTTCAAATAAAACATTAGCTTTTTATTTAATAATTTTACGTACTTTATTCCACAGAACACATTAACTCATTTCTTTATTCTACAGCATTGACATACATTTTTGATGATGACATTTTCTTCTACAAAGGTTTAGTTTTTAAATTGTAAATATTAAAATAATTAAATACACATAATGTTGTCATAATATTATATATTTAATCATACACAAATAAAATAAATTATTATTTTAACACTGCATATCTGTCGCCATTTCTTAGTAGTACGTTCTCGTTTTTCGCAAACCTGTATTTAACTTTGACATCGACTTCCAATTCTTTGAGTATTTCTGATTGTATTTTTTCGTTTGTTTCTGATTCACGGTCTTTATCGTCTTGTATTGATGATGAAGTTGTTGGCTGAGAGGAAGGTGAATTAGAAGTTGTGGGATCTAGAGTGCTAATTGAAGAAATTATAGATTTAGCTGTAGAAGGAGTGGATTCAGTAGTGGGAAGGTAAGTGGTGCTGGGAAGAGGTGTGGTGTCAAGACCTGACGGAGAATCGGTAGCGTCTGAGCTCATGGGAACTATTTCCTCGTCAAGATTCTCGAAATCTATTCCGCTTATTTCCTTAAACCAGGGGTGGAACGGTGCGGTGCGCGTGAAGACTGTAACAAAAAGAAACGTTGTAACTATTTCAATTTTTTTTTATTTGTTTTATTAAATAAAATTGTGGAGCTGGGATTAGTTAAGTTTTATATAGATATAATCCAAAAACAATGCTGCCATTGCTTTGTTAAGCTAAGAGCCTTATCTAAAGTAACAAATTAACACTTGATTATTATTATATACTAGCGACCCCCTCGCGGCTTTGCCCGCTTTAACTATTAAATGATTCATATAATATATGTTTGCAAACCACTTAAGATAATGTGAAAATTAATTGAACCCTAATGCAACCCGCATTTTCGTAGTTCCAATAAGGATTTTCCAATTGTTTTAAAATAAACACAAATAAATAACACAAACAACAGAAAACTTAAACGAAAGAAATTATAAACAACAGACTACCTACTATTCTCTTGTCTCTTATACACATCTGTGTTATCTCGTAAAAAATAATTTGTTATTAACTTTTTAATGTTTTCCGTTTCCTGAACATTTGGATTGTATTGAATATTTCTTTTATTTTTTTGTTCGCTCTTTTTTTGACTCGTGTCTGTAAGTTGCCCACTTTTCTTGAAATGCATAGTAATATTGGATTTGTTAACTTTCACATTTTGCCAAAAATTTAAAACGCTTTGTATGTCAGGTTGGCCTCCGACATAATCTATAACGCTTCTTGTAACATTTTCTTTTTTATCATTCGTTGCATTTTTATCATTCGTTGTATTTTTATCATTCGTTGCAATTTTATCATTCGGTTTAGTTTTGTCATTCGTTGCATTTTTATTATTTGTTTTATTAGATGTCATCTCTATATTATCGTCTTTTGTAAAATTTTCTACACAATAATTAAAATTAATGAAACTTTTAAAATTCGATATTAAAAAATATTATTTTATAATTAGGCTTACCTTTCACTGATTCAGTAGTTGTTTGTAAACTATTATTCTGCAAACTTTCGTTTCCTTTAATTCTAGTGCATTTCTGTAGGAGCTCTCTAAAATTATAACAAATATGTTCAGTTCATTATGCACGCCTGACTCACGTCTAAATTTACACCGCGTATATTTACAGCTTACCTGTTGCTCATATCGCCTATGTTTACATTGTGCCGCTGTAGTTTAGTCAACATGTTCACATCCAAGTCCTCCTTTTGCATGCCGCTCAATAGAAACACGCACATTAGATCTGTGAATTTTATAAAATTTTTAAGGGTTGATGTCTTTAAAATTAATTTATATATTGATTTTAAGTGTTTAAAGAGTATATTTTTGGAACCTTTTATCTGGTCTAAGCGCTGAGTGGCCTGACCGTGTGCGTGTGTGCGTGATAACGTACATGAGACAGCCACGAACGCCAGCAGTGTTCGGCACAAACACGACATGCTCGCGTCTGACTAATGCGCCACCTGACGGCCGCTGTGCGACAGCGGGAGCGACGCTTGTGCAACGCTGTACATGGTGATCATTATGAAAGTGCATTATTCAATCACTGAATATTCAAAGGAGATTATACTAATTTATCGATATATTCTATTTACGTAACGTAGTCTGATATAATTAATTGTATTTTTTTTAGCTTCACGCTTTAGTAGCTCGCACATAGCAGGATAGGAAGAGAAAACCTGGAAACGTGGTGTTAGGACACTCTGTTTCCTATTAAGAAACTTCCGTTCCCGACTTTTCCATCGCTGAATTTTGGAGGCATGGCGTGCTGAGTGGCAGAACTTAACGCCGCGTGTTTCCTATTACGAGCGACGAAACGAAAATATTAAATATTTTATTTCCTCGAGTGGGAATCTAACCCTCTAATAACTGATATATACGATTTATTTTTGTAATTTATGTATCATGGTGGTTAAAGGAGTGGATTTTTTATGAGACTTTTATTAAATAACATTTTTAATTGTTCTAGGCAAGATTTCTCCTGTCTAAAGTCAACCCATCGCAGACACACAACAACATGTACGCNCGAATATGCTCTCGTGGACTTTTTTGTAGATCTTATTAAGAGGAACAATACTCCAGTACATTATTTTCATGTAGTACTTACCATTAAAGCAGCGCATGCGCGAAAGTGTCTCAACGGGTAGGACTTTATACACATTTATCGTATTTATGTTAATTTACATAAGAATGTACAAATAATAAACTATATATAAACCTTCTACGAAAAATACTCGTCCTAATGGTGAAAACCGCATAAAAATCCGTTGGGTGGTTTAGAAGAAGAAGAGTTAAAAACAACAGAGAGACACGAAAAGCGACTTTGTTTTATAAGATATAGGATAGGATAGGATATATGTAACCTTTACGTTGCTTACCACCAGGATAACCGGAATGACAGCCTCGTTGGTTGTCCGCTACAAAAGAAATAATCCCAACTAGCATGGACTCCCCGTCGGCAGACACGTGCACTAGAGGTCCCCCATTGTCACCCTGATAATAAAAATTATTAATATATTTTTCTTGTATTTAAGTTGTTACTAAAATTTCATAGTTCATATAAATTATGAGTAATTCAATTTTACTCTCAACGCGCAAATTCTCGAAAAATTTAACTGCGAGTGGGGAATGGAGTGTCTTAAACTATTAATACTGGGTAATAGGTTCCCTCTGCCTATCCTGTTATATGCGGGATGCTGCGTGAAAGAAAGAAAAATACATACAGTACATATAGATTGTGTAGTTTCGTTGTACCCGACTGCGCAGATGCTGTGCTGAGAGATGGAGCGCGAGTTGTAGTATCCCACACACTCCTCGTTGGAAATACCCTTCAAGTACACCCATTGTAAATGGCTTGCTCTATCACCTGAATAGAAGAATGATTTTGATTTTTTTTGTCTGATTGTCTAGGTGCTTGGGCACACTTATTTTTCAAAAATTAATGCAATTTTCACTAAATTATAGCAATAAGTTTGATACCTTCAGTCCAAATACGACCAAATCCACTCGAGTAAAACACCACATCCTTGTAATCTACAAATGCTTCGGACATTGGCTTGATGCGGATGGCACGTAAATTGCCTAAAACATCCAACAAAAATATGGTACATTTCTGTATCATCACATTTTATAAAACTTTATGTACTAAGGTTACAACTTTTAAAAATAAAACAATACTAGAAATTTATATTTGTTTCTGTGTTTTTTTAGCTTCACGCTGTATCCCGCGCAGCAAGGTTAGCAGAGGGATCCTAGTGATAAGATGATCCATTTCTCAATTAAAAATATGAACTGCCCAACTTTTCGGGACATTGTGTGTTGAGCGGCAGATCTCAAAGCTGCGGTTTATTTTTTTACCAGAACCTAGAAGTTTAAATAATGAATTGCTCTAGGAATTGATTTCACAAAGCTTAGTGGTAAATTTTAAATAATTATAATTGAAAAGCAGAAATTTTCAAAAATGTCGCTGCAAGGCTGCTAACATGAAGTTAGATTGTATGACTAGTTATCAGAACGCTTGGACGGTCTTCAAGAGGCACAGGTTCAAATCCCGCTACGTTCTAATTATTAAACATTTACTAAAAAACAATATTTCTAAATAAGTAAATAGTATTAATAAAAACATACGGCTATATTCTAAAGGTGTAGGTAGTTTTATCATGGCTATATCATTGACTTGGGCACTCAAAGGATTTGACACATTGAATGTTGGATATATGTAGACCTCGGTGGACTCCAGCATCATCTCCGGCTGGGATGTATCTATTAGACCGGCTCTTATCACTATGGTTGTGAAACTGAAAATTAAAAAACATTATTTATTAATATTATTCTTCCTCACGTGGGGATCGAACTCACAACAGTCACTGTTTACAACACACCTTTTGTACCCGTGCACCGCGACTGGCAAAAATTATTATTCAATTAAAAAATTATAAAAACAACAGTAATGCTAATTGCTCACCCAGCAGGACAATGAGCTACGGTCAACAGCCACTCCTTGTGTATGACGGTTCCGCCGCAGCTTCTCATTGCGGCTTCAGAGTTGATCAGTCGTAAAAGCGCCTGGTGGGGATGCTGGCCGGGACGCGCGTCCCATCCTGACACTATACGAGACCATCCGTCTCCTGAAAGAAAATATAGAATTTACAAAATATTAACTTTAGTCTTTTCTTAGGTATATTTAATACTAGCGAAGATAGAATAGAATGTCAACACTTTTTTCAAAAAGATCAGATGGTGACGATCCTATCTATGTAGGATATATGTATATTTAATATATGATGTTTTAAATATATAAAGTATTTGAATTTATTAGACAGTACCTATGTATTTCTATTATACATAAAGAACGACGTGGTAATTAATTAATAATAATCAGTTTTTCGTCTGTCGTCACGAAAATAGATAAAGATTGATAAGAATATTTTGTATTTTGATATTTAGTTATACATTATATTAGATATGAAATGTTAATCGTAATCCCATACAAATATTAATAAATAATCGGTCATTAAGTAATCCCTATTTAATTGTATAATGCGGAGTGCCCTACGAGTGTTCACTGTTGAGGTCATTGTGCCGCCTATAACTGTAAACTGTTGAAAATTGGGTAAAAAGTGGGGAAAGAATTTCATTAGCCCTAGATTGACTACTCTGCTATATTCAGAATACTGGGTGAAGCTAAAAAAGGTGTAGCGTACAGCAGTCGTAGCGCAGTAGAAGAATGTCTTACTGCATACGTAATTGTTAGTTTGCCACTCGAACGATGCCACTGGATTAAAGATTTATTTATTTATTTACTTAATTTATTTTCATTTTTCCAGTCCGCGAGTACACAGTACGGCTTCCGTAAAATATAATAATAATAATAATATAACATAGTGAAGCCTCGACCATCATCTTAAGAGGCTATCGCTTAGCTGTTGGATCAAGAACCGGATACAGAAGGCAGTGGTAATTGAGACGGCGCGTATTGTGCGGAGGTTCCTCTCTCTGGAGCCCTAGCCACCGATGGCTTGGACCCTTGTACCGCCCTCGGAAGAGTGGTTTTTTATATTTTTAAATGTATTTTTTTTAACATAGTGAAGTACTCTTGGCTTCGGCCCGCGGACTTCACTAACAATACCAAAACTTTACCAAAGTTATGAGAATTCAAAAGAAACAAAAATAATAATATAAAACTTGACTTTACGTTTAATATCTGATGTATCCACATTCCGAAAATCCAGTTCTTGTGGTACTACCTGAAAAAATATAGGTCTTATAAAGATAAAGAGATATATATGTATATACATATGTATGTCTTTCTCGGTTACAAAGTATACTTACTTATATCTAAGTAGTAAGTATATCAATATGTTACAAGGCGCAGTGTTGAGTTCCGCCACTAAATACATGGGGTAGTAGTATGAGTATATGGTTTGAATATCAATTCGATAACTCCAAGCGTTCCTGAGATAAAAGCTCTTGACAGATATACAGAGAGACGTACAACAAATGATCTTATAAGGGTTCCTTTTCTCCTTAAAAGGTAAGAAACCCTAAATATAATGACATATCAATATCAAAGGATTTATAGGTAATTAACATTCAATTGGCATTAAAATAAATGATTTATATCTTGTTATACATTTTCACCTTTAAAAATATGTTTTTAATGTATCATGTAGATTAGTAGAAAAGTTTACACGTGAAAGCGTGACAACAAACTAACTTCTAATATTAAAGATGTCGTTTTTAGGGTAATAAATGTAATTTTGCATAATTACAATTTGTATTTTATTAAGGTTCCGTATCTCAATAGATATAAACGGAACCCTTTTAGGCTCACCTTTTGAGATCGCGTCGAGGTATCAAGTTGAAATTAATTTCAGGTCTATGGCCCCATGGAGCACAAAAAAAAATAAAGCTTCGACGTACAATGCAGAAATCAATACTAAAGTCTCGGTGTGCGAGTCCGATTCGCACTTATTCAGTTTATTTTACTTTAAAAACCTATAATTTATTGTAAAACAATACATATAATGACTTTATAACTCACCTGGGTCACCACCAGGCCTAAGAACAGCGTCAGCCACCACATCTTCCAGCCAACTACAGAAAGAGAAATGGAACCTGCCCAACTGGAAACACTAAATATGTGCTAATTTAAAACACTCTACAATAATGCAGTATTAGATATGATCTACAAAAATGTGTTAAATGATAAAGATCTACATACCTAGATGCATGTTAACACGGTCGGGGATCAGGGTGTGATATATTCTTTGATTCGTCATTTTCTATAAGCATGTGCCCTTGCTGGACTTTCATTAAAACTTTAATTAAACTGATTTCGATTATCGTAAGTGTAAATTTTAGTGTTAAATTTTAGTGAACGTTAGTGTAAAAGTGCATAAATTGTACGTAATATCTTAGATTTTTCGCAATTGGAAAAAATATTACAAAATCTGCCGCCGAATTTTCTAACCGACAGTACGTAACAAAATCAAGTATCATCCACATCATCTGGATACGTGCCACTCTACTTCTGTGCGGTTTGGTAGGAACTCTCTTCCACGCGGAACGCAACTGTGGAATGGCCTACCTATGGTAGTATTTTCAGGTTAATACGACATGGGTACCTTCAAAAAGCGCGTCTTTCTTCACGTTAAAGGCCGACAACGCACCTGTAGCCCGCCCCTCTGGTGTTACACGAGGTCGTAGGCGAAGGTGATCACTTACCATCAGGGGTTACCTGGTACGCTCGCTTGCCTTGTGTTTTTTTCAATAAACAAGGAGTTTTTCAAGCAGAAGAAGAAAATAAGAACATATCTGCGATCCACAATCTCGCAATCTAGATTAACAAACTTAACAACTTAACAAGTCAATCAAAAATGAAATTGCAAAAAAAACATAGACTTTGAATGCCTAATAAAAGAGTGCCTAATAGAAAGGCTAGAGAAATGAAATTTTATTAGTTTTTTAGATATATATATTTTTTCACTGTACCCATTCCCTTTTATGTATGTAATTGAATTTTAGTTAGGGGGCGCCGAAAAAACTTCGCCCAGAGCGCCGATAGTGGTAAAATCGGCACTGCCTCTACCTACACTTCAACTTCTACATACATACATGTTTGAAGGACACAGTGTAAAACCTAAAAATATATCATTTAGCTTATAATACTGTCTTGTCAAATAAACTGTGTGTTTATATTCATTTTTTAACAGTCTCCCTAATGTTCACCAAATGTTTTCTTTCACAACGAAATAGAATAAATAAAATTAATTACACATGAAATGATTTATAGGTCATTACCATATAATTGATTTTTTTTTAAGTAAAAAAAAATAATATTTATAAGTTATAATCAGTCAATTAAAGTAATAATCAATTAGATACATGAAATTGCTAAACAAACAACGTAATTAAATTAATAACAGCGGAAAAGGGCGAATGTAGTAACTTCTCATTCTCTGTGCCTTATTCTGATTCGGTCCATTAAATGTCCCGGAAACAAAATTACAAATGTTTTTAGTTTTTACACAAATTGATAACAACTGTTAAGTAATATCATTAATCAAGATAAGAATATATCCAATATTTTAATTTGACTTTTAAAATATCAAATTGTTAAGCTTACACCATTACAGAATCAATGTAGGTATAAGTACTATCAATAAAGTTATAAAAGAAGTAAATTAAAATATTTCTTTGTATTTATTTAATAAAATAGCTAAATGTACATAAAACATTTCTATTAAACACATTTATTAAACTAAATCTTTCAATGTGTTATAATATAAACAGACGCGTAAAGTTTAACATGTCCGCCGATAGATGGGGTTACAACGAAATAATTCAAGCTATCGTTTGGTTCAATCGGAAAGTATAAGTAAGGCTGAGCTCGTACGTAATTTTTAACTGAACGCATAAATGGTTGTGGGTTTAAATTCCTAAATATTTTTGACGTGGTTCTTGTACTTGATGGTACAAGAACACAGAATTAAATTATATATATTAGTTAATGTCTTTGATAATAAAATTCGTAAATTGAATTATTTATTCAAGACAAGAGAATTATAAATTGATTATAAATTAATCAGAAATTAAAAGGCAGAGGGAACCTAGTGTTAAGACATTCCGTTCTCCACTTTCTGCCGAATTCTGGGCAATTGTGTGTTGAGTGACGGAACTCAACGTTTTGATGATAGTGATAGGCGGTTTCGGAATTTTTATAGTACTTACCAGTAGGGATAGGAATGGATTATTATTAAAATATCAATATCGCCCACTGATGGAATTGAATCGATGTAATGCATGATACAATCGGTATATGAATAAAAGCATCGATTGTTTTTACTATAAAGTATAAGTTGAATCTGTATTTGGAAGAGATACAAGAAAACAGGTTCCTATTAAAAAGGAAGTCGCTAAAATTGCTTGCCTAATTAATAATATATAAGTAACATTAAGCAAGAAGAAATGGCATCTTGATAATAAAGGAAAACATTTCACGTACCTTTCTATTTTTACGTAAATAAAAGCATTTAAAAAATAATTAAATGGGTATTTCCCTAATACCTTAAATGGTCGTATACAAGATACTGGTGTTAGATTAAATAATATGCATTATCATAAATGGATATTTTATATATATTACTTTTTTTATTAGGTATAAAGAACCCAGTAATTATTTGTCCAAATTTTTATGTATCAAGTATATAAGCATATACGTACGAACCTAAGGCAGTGCTTTGCTCAACCTAGGCCAAGATTATAAATAAATATTTTGATATTTGATAATTTTTCAAAGAAAATATGAAATATTTCGCCCTCTGGCAGTCTGACCATAAAAGTGTGAATAGAAGTAGCTAACGTTACACGTTAAAGTTTAACTTACTTATTAATATTATGATTGGTTGACAAAATGAATCAGCTAACAATTTAATTTATTGTAACTAATTAAAAAAAAATAAACAACATATGGTTGTCAATTTATATTGAGTTGTGCTCCATTAGATATGCAATTTCAGACAAATTACATTTTTTTAACTTCACGCTGTATCCCGCTATAAAGGAAGGTAGGCAGAGGGAACTAAATAATTAACAATAATCAGCTTCACGTTGTATCCGTAAACAGCAGGGTAGGCAAAGGGAAACTAGTGGTTAAGACACTCCGTTCCCCACTTTCCGCCAAAATCTGGGACCATTGCGTGAAGAGTGGCCAAACTCAACGCCGCGACTTGGTACCAAAGCGAAGAAATAAAAATATAATATAAATATATAAAATATAATATAAATAAATATTTTCTTTCCTCAAGTAGAGATCAAGTCCACAATCAGGGGTCGAGATCGATGTTGCAGTACCATTAGTGCCCCTGCGCCACGGCTGGCCTCATTACTTAATATTATATAATTATTGATTTTAAAAAAACATCTACATCGTAATTTAGTATCATAAAAGATACGAGGGGGAAGATTTAACAATAAAAGTCGGTTTAGATTATTTAAATAATACATTTATAGTTGAACATCTATCACATTCATTAATTTTATTATAATATTTACTTTCTTATAACAACCAAAGAATAGCGTACAATAAAAAAATATTTATAATATTTAAATTGTATATAGAAATTTCAATGTAGCAGAATTTTTAAACAATGAAGCTATTGAATGTAAGGCAGCAACTGCACGAATCATCCTGTACGATTATTGGCAGACAAAGGTCTGTCAAGACACTACGTTCTCCGCGCAAAGCTTCTCAAAGTATCCCTCTTTATGTTATCAAAGCGGAGAAATGAAAACTATTCTATCCCCTGAATGGGAATCGAATCCATAATCGTAGAATACTGCGTCACGATAGGTAAAATTCTGCTACATATAAATGTCTCAATGGTTCTAAACGAGTCTGTAATAATTTAAAATATTTGAAAATATAAAAAAATCACAAATTATATATCCACAGATGTATAGAATAACACAATGTTACATAATTATATACAGTGGAGAAATATATTCACATACGAAATTAAAAATGACTTCTTTAAAATTAAACGATCGGTACTAATAATATTATAATTATTTCATTTAATATACATAATTGAAGGTTCAGTCTGCAATTAATATAGAGAAAAAAATATCAAACAAAAGTAAACATTTTCAAATTAAATATAACTTTATTATTTTTTTAATAGAAATAAAAAAGATCTTTCTTAGAAGAACAAAATTGGAAGAAATATTGAGATTATCAAAATATTATATAAATACATAACTTGTACATATTTTATCTATGGCTCTATTTTTCTGGTAATTTTCTATACCTTATCTAATACTGACTTAAATTAAATGGATATGAAATAAATGCGTATGGAATTTAAGAAATTGTTATTTAAAAAACAAATAAGTCCATAATACATTTAAAAATAATTATAAAATATATGGATTAGATATATTATGATGATATACATCTAAACCATATTTTGATGATGTATATGATAATAAATGGAAGAAAAATAAGACAAGAGTAAAAAGAAAACCGTGTTTCAGTTCTTTGAGAAATTAAAATAGGTTTAAAATTTTCATAAATCCCTGTTTAAAAAAGGAATAATTTTTAATTATTTTTTTTTTGTTTTAGTATAATAAAAAACATCTTACATTTAAACTACCCATATCAGTAATTTTTTTCTTATAAATCTTTCATTATGATTAACAAATTATTAAAAATTATTTTTATGTAAATAAAAATGATTAATTTCAAAACTAGCAAAACAGATTTTTAGGCCAAAGTTTTCAAACTGGACGATTATAAAAATAATAATAAACTATTTCTTCATAAGAACTACAACATTTTAATATTCTACATTCAAAATCGACAATCATGTCAAAACAAACAGCCAAGTTACATTAAATCGATAACTGTACTAAGATTATAAATTTAAAAAATCGATTTCTTAATCGATTATTAATTACGATTAATTTCATTATCTATGGACTACAGCCATTTTCTAGAAAAGCTAACAATATTCGACCTTACGCGGTCGATACACGATATAAGGACAAAGTGACTAAACTAACTACACGACTATCTTCATAAGTGTCTGTGGAAAGCACCATTCAAAACATTTAGCTTATTTAGAGCTACAGTGATTTTATAAATTATATGTAATTAACATACAAATATGAATTTGTGAGCTAATTCATTCAATTAACAGCATTTACTTTCTTTCGTTATGAGATTTATTTTTTATGGGTATCATTATTTTTCAAATAAAAAATTAAAATATCACTATAAAATTAATTTCAACATTCATAAATATAATAAAAGACCACTGTAACTCTAAATTCCGATTAATTAACTACTAACACCAACGAGTTCACTAAAATTTCATAAGCTCACGACCATTGATAAGACAAAATGGCCTATATTATGAATAATTTAATTTTTCTTCTTAGGCTTTAACTTGATAGTGCCAGAATTGTTATATGTGAAAATAAAAATATATAAACATACATTTTATATATATATATTTTTAAATCATAAGATTTGTAAGCTTTTTATCATGTATTATTTTATAAATATTCTATTTAAAAAGCTAATTATTCTGTTATTCGATAATAAAAGGCGGGAAGCAATAAGAATGGCGACGACGTTAGATATGAAATAAAAAATATGTAACCTTTAAAAAGTATATAGTATAAAGAAATTTGTAGATTCACCACCTGTTTGTATGTATTTTTTTATCATTGGTAACCATTTCTTCGACTCTTTTAACTATAAAATATTTAAAATGTCAACTTTTTAGGCCTTCATTACATTTTTCTTAATTTTACAAGTATTAGATGTGCTCTATATTAAAATAACCTAACATAGAAAAAAAAGTATAGTATAAAAAAATAAGTAGTGAGATTTAAGATGAGATTTTTTTATAAAAATATAAAAATAACACCAACATTATAAATAAAAATGAGAAAATGCAAAGGAAAATGCAGCATTTATACCATATTAGTGAATACATAGATACATATATAAAATATCATATTGTTTTCATTTGTGCGTAAATACGAAAAATTCAATTGTTTATCTACCATTAAAATTGTGCGGTAATTTTAGAAGAATCAAGTCTTTGGCATTTATTAGTCTTATCATGTCAAGGAAATATTTAAATGTTAAATTGTTAACTGTCACCTACCATATGTCACCTGTCAACTGCCCTTGACATGTCATTTAGTATATTAAATGGAAGGCTTGAATAAATTAATTTCTTCGCGTTATAGAAAATAACAAATAATATAACATTTAAAACAGCCGTTTCATAAACTAGCAAAATCATATTTTAGGACGAAATTGTACTAAACGTTTTAAATTACGAAGAATGTACATGCATACATGAAATAAAGAAAAATAATTAACATTTCTTTGATATTTACCAAAAATAAAAAATAAGAATTATAATAGTATACAAAGTATCATAGGTTTACATACACTTTCGTTTCTAAGTAAATTACTGTTAAGTAAAAAAAACCAAAAAAATAGAGAGTTAGAAATTATCGAGAAATAATTTTAAATACAATTTCATCCCAAAATAACAATATAACATTTAATACCAAACCCAAACCCAATACTATCTGATAAGTCTCTAGTAACACACACATTTACGAACATATATTGCCATCTCTTTCTTGCCATTATAACCGGAGAGAAATAGCAACAAAAGTATCAATCTAATCTTTCCCATATAACCAGAACAGGATAGGAGCAAAAGTATCTGTCAAATGTTGCCATCTCTTTCTTTCCTATATAAACGGAGAGACATAGCAATATAAGTAAATATTGCCTTTTTATATATAAAGAAAGAGATAGCAACTTAAGTATTCATCAAAAATATTTGCCATCTCTTTCTTGTCATAGAAAAAGAAAGAGCAATATAATAGTTTATCAAGTTAATAGGAACTTATCGATCTTATACCAAAAAGAAAATGACTAATACCGTCTTTTATACTTTCTTCGCTTGCATCAACTGCGTTTCTCCATATCACCGGCGGAGAATTCAGTGATGAGATCGTTTTGGTGATTCTTCTCTGTTTTAGTGATGTTCTTCTTGTCTTCCAACTTCTTTTTCCCCTCGGAAGTCTTCCCCATGAAGACTTTGACTGCGCCCACCGACATTAGGTAGAACCAATAGAATTGTGGCAGTAGGAGAATGCAGATTGATATTTTACAGCCTGTCGGAAGTGACTTTATTGCCTGGAAATTATAAATTTATAATTACAATCAGTTTAAAGTTGCTTTAGGTTTTGGTTGTCAAGCTTAATGCTAAGTACAGCCTAGATTTATGGTGATCCAGATAAATAATAAACATAGATATAATAAAATGTTAAATAACAAGTACAAAGTTATGGCCACTTGTTGCGCACGATTGTGCACTTTAGACTGTAAATGCGACTGTTCGATTCCTAGTGGAGAAAATGATATATTTTATAATTCCTCTGTCTCGCTTTCGTAACGAGGTGAGGCAAAGCGTGGCGTTAAGTTCCACTGAAAAAATACATATGAATGAAAACGTACATATAAATATAAAGGAATGAAAAATGCATGTGTGCATGTTGCAGATGCAGAGATGTTTGTGTATATCTATATATATAAAAGGACTTGTCCTCACTGACTGAGGTAAGACGCACGCACAGCCGTAACCGCTGATGGTAGAAACATGAAATTTGGACAGATGTTTACTTTCATAATCTGGACATCCACTAAGAAGGGATTTTGAAAAATTTTAACCCTAAAGGGGTAAAATAGGGGTTCAAAGTTTGTATGGAAAAAAATTTAAATCGGCACCGATTTTTATAAAATTTGAAATTTAGATTTTTAAAAGTATTTAATTGAATACGTGTTTCATCGTTTTCTAGAATTCTCCCCCTAAAGGTACAAGTAAGGGGTTGAAAGTTTGTATAAGTTTTTTTTAAATCGTCACCAATTTTTATAAAATTTGAAATTTAGACTCTTAAACGTATATAATTAACTACATGTTTCATGGTTTTCTAGAATTCACCCCCTAAGGGTGCAAATAAGGGGTTGAAAGTTTGTATGGAAAAATCTTTAAATCACCACCGATTTTTATAAAATTTGAAATTTAGACTCTTAAAAATATTTCATTGAACACATGTTTCATGGGTTATTAGAATTCACCCTTAAATACGCAAGCGCAGCTGCGCGCGTCCGCTAGTATATATATATATATATATATATATCTTGTAAGGGGATAATTATACCTGTATATAAGCATATTAATGTGTGAGTTTATATGTAAAAAAGTAAAATAATAAACACTAAACACAAAACCGTAGTACATATAGTACTTGTATGTATTGTATGTATGTATTTTCTTTTTCTAAAACTTAATAAAAAAATAAGCGTAATATACCGCACACAGCAGTGTAGGCAGTGTTAAGACACTCCGTTTCCAGTTCTAAGTGAATTATAAATATATATTATAGATGACGTCACACTAACCTGCCAATAATCCATACTCTGCGCGCGCGCATACATTAAACAGACGTACGGCAAACTCAAAACCCGACAAAAGGCGAAAGATATCAACATTAGGAGGCCATTAATTTTATAAGCTTTAGACTGTTTTAACCGGAGTCGGGCGAGCACTCCTCGAAGGGAAACACAAGGAGTGGAAGCTTCCATGAGGTAAATGAAACTGAATACACAGTCGCCGAGGCCGCCGCGTAAGTACTGTAACAATATGTTTAAGATTTTTAACATGCTATTGCATATTTAGGAAAGAAAAATACCATGGTTTCCAAGGGTTCAAGTCTTTCTAGGTTCATTTTTTTATATGTTTCTAACAATATAATCTTTATTTACTTATTAAAAAAGGTTATTAGAATCATTTTTGAATTAATTTAACAAAATTGTTGATCCGTGCCTACCCTAGAATAGTCTGGTACCCACGCCAGCAATTTTAATTACAAAAAAATGCCCCAGAAATTATTATTATTGAATTTCAATGAAAATATTTACAGATGTATACATCTACTCCTCTTGAATAAAGTCAATAGTCAAAAACATAAAAATATATGTAAAGCTCATACATACCACAATAACCAAAAACCCAAAACCACCAATGAATATATGATGCATCAGTATGACAGGCTCGTGGCGACAGTACGTGAGGAAGGAAGGTCGTTTGTTCGTCGTGGAGTCTCCCGACGAAAGAGTTTCGGTTTTGGTTCGTCGGAACCTCGATTTGAAGTAGTCTACGTTTGTCGTCATGTGTACGTATACCTAGGATGTTAAGATTTAAGTAAGAGTACCATAAAATAATGTAATACAAGGATTAAATAATATAAGAATTTCAAATCAAAAACTATTTTGTTCCTACCTTTATTACTAAAGGAAAATTCAAGTCTAATCAGTTTCATAATTTGTTTAAGATTACAAACACGAATATTAAATTGTTTTAATGTATATCATATTATATAAACATTTTTTTATATAAATAGTTTTTTCACAACATTTTTTTTTCAAGTCATCCATATAATCCATTTACCAAACCTGCTACATACGAGATACAGCGTGACGCTGAAAAGACATAAAAAAATACAATTTAACACTAACCATATACATAGACCAAATATCATAAAAGAAGTAAGCGGCGCCGAACCACGCGTACGCCTCAGACATGAAGTGAGACGACTTCATGAGATCTCTCGTGCACGACCACGCACAGACTATGGCACCTGTGGCACATGAAAATCCAGCTTGGATTGCTGATACCAACCTGGAAATTTGATAGAATCATATTTATTTTTTTATTATGTTGGGTATCTAGGATAGGTAGGATTAGAAAACATGTAAAAAGCGTATAAGAATTTCGACGTAGCTTAATCTGTTTTTACGCCCTCATGAGAAAAAGATGCGGGTCTCTGGTGCGTAGGGTACGGGGTAGTGCCAACAAGATACTAAACATGACATCCAGTAGACTGGATTGTATATACATGAATCATTGCTGTTCCGTTGCGAACGGGACGGTGCAGCGATGATTCATGTGTATTGTAACATTTATTTAAAATATAATTATAATTGTAACTAACCTAGTCTGTAAGAAATATTGTTTACTAACCATAATGAGTCTCTGGTCACTTAAATAAATGAAGTATATTATTATTATTAATGAGAACGTGTTTCTTAGAGGTCAGAGAGCTTGGACGGTTTCCAAGAGGCGCGGGATCAAATCTCATTACGTTAAAAAATGTTTACGTTTCCTAAATAAGTATTTTTCTTTCCTATTAATTCCTATTAATATAACAATCTGGTTACTTGAGGTTAAATTCCATCTCAAATCTCTCTATAAAGTGGGTTTTCATTAGGATATATTTGAATATCCTTTAAAAAGCGTAAAGTGCAAAACACAAATAATACGAATTACAGGCAGTTTGTATATATGAGTATGTTGTACAGGAATATTCCAGGCTCTAATGACCAATCAAAGGTTTCAAAATATATTATCCTATTTATATTATCATTATTCCATCATCAATGGAAATACTAGCTCTACTACCAAAATGACACTCACTTATTAGATATATCCAATACTTCACCACAGCTCAGCCTATACTTGTGTCTCAGCCTGGCGCCGGCGCCGGTGAACAGGGCGGCCACGTTGAACAGCTCGAACAGCGTCACGAAGTAGACCAGCCCGAGAGCGGTCAGCAGTGATCCACGTTTTATTGATATTCTGGAATTTATGACAATTAAATTAATTGATTAATTATTTTTAGTCTAATAAGTCACAGCGTCTGACTCGACGGTGGTAACACCAGAGCGTAGAAATGAATATATTAAATATTTCATTTCCTCTAATCGGAAACGAATCTATCGCGTTTTCAGACACACGCTTGCCAGGACCTCATATGAATATGGAGAATATTTAACAATAATATCACCCGAGTAACGTAAGGGCGTGGTGTAATAAGGGCACTATAGCTTGGCGTAGTGTTGTAGATACAATTAAATATATATATACTTATACTCTACCATATATGTAAATATGTATGTGCATATAAATTGACTAATTATACTTAGAAGTATATCTAGGTCAGAGGGCTTACTTAATTAAATTTTTAACTTCACACTGTATCAGAGGTTAGTCATACAACACGTAATGCACCCAGAATTGGGCGGAAAGTGGCGAAAGGAAGTATCTTAATGGGAATCTGCCTAGACAGCTTAGGGATGTAGCGTGAAATTAAAAAAAAGAAATATTTTTAATAATAAACATCCCACTGTAACGGTAAAATCCAGAACCGTCGCGTGTACAGCCAGACAGTGAATATCTTAACTGCGACACGAGGATATCGTTTATTTTTGTAATTACATACCATAAGAAACATAAAGAAAAATATATTTTCCATACAAATTGCAGATTATAGCATGCAATTAGAGCGTACCTACTACCATATACTTTACCTCTGTAATAAACTTAAATGATATTACCTCTACTAAACAATAAATGTAATACACATTTTTGTATAATATATTGTGGGTTCGATACTCATTTGAAAATATAAAATACTTATTTAAGTTTATATTTTCATTTCTTCTGCCCTAGCGTTGAAATTCAATTTCATTGGCGTTGAATTCCAATACTCAACACACAATGTCTTCAGAAATCGGCGGAATATAGGGAACAGAGTTAACAACAGTTAAAACTAGGTTCCCTCTGCCTATCCTGCTAAATACAGCGTGACGCTATAAAAAAAAACTCAAATGTAAAGTCCATTAGCATACGAAATCACGGACAGAATCTCTCTTTTTATATATTTATACAATAATAATAAGCAAAAAAAACGTAAGAGTACAATTGAATACGTCTTGAGCTCTACTATTGTAGGAAGGAAGTAAAGAAGGAGAGAATGAAATTATATCTCTCTGCTCACCTTGCATTATGCGGTCATATAGTTATAACAAAATAATATTTTTTCCACTTATCTAAAATAAGATTAAGTCATTACAGATAAGCAACTAGAAATCGTATAAACAGTTAAAACTGCATTAAGAAACGAGGTCATATGCATATAAACACTGGTATTTTTAAAGATGTATTAAAAAATTAATTAAAACTAGTTGTAATTATATTTTTTCGCTAATTTTTATTCACATATTTTATGATTTAAGGACCACGGCGTCCTAATTGGCATAATCCAAAGCAAGGTTTTCGCTAACTGGACTAAAGAAATAATAAATTTCAACATAAGTTAAGCGTTTCTTCGAGTTTGATTGATTCATCATACACTGCCGTTTTTGATTTTGAATTCACAACCACTCCTTCCCTTTCTCAGCTTTCTCATCAGTACCATGAGGACCAGTACTGATTATTTAATCGACAATATTGACAGTAGATGAAAAAACAATCAATATAAGAATAGCAAAGCTATCTACTCCATTCATAACAAAGTTACCGACCTTTCAAAAATGACAGCGATAAGTATAATAAATAATAATATAATAAACTCATCATTTAGCAATAACAACTTCGTCTTTTTTAAACAAATATTTATCTATTTTGAACGGAACTGGAAATAAGGTAGGTATGTTTAAAAAGGCACTCATATAACATATACACACTTTTGTAGCAAATTTTAAATAAGCGTGACTTAGTTAATGCAATTATTTGTGATAATTAAAAATTCGTAACAAAGAGAAATGAAAACTTATTTCAACTGTTACATTACAACAAATTACATCTTAAGACAATATAAATTAAATAAGGCCATAGTAGCGCAGGGATACAAAGTTTGCTGCAAAATAGACTGGTTGTAGATTCGATCCCCGCTCGAGGAAATTACATATTTATTAAAGTTTATTAGCCACTCAACACGCAATGCCTCCAAAATTCGGCAGAAAGTGGGGAACGGATTGTCTTAACACTAGGTTCCCTCTGCCTACCCTGCTGTGTGCGGTATACAAAAAAAATGTATTAGTTTTTATTACAATGTTATATATTGTTATATATATATATATATATATATATACTATGTACGTATGTATGCTATGTACGTTTGTACATAATATATGGGTTGAGTCATGGTTGTTATGTCGAGCATGACATTTACATACAAGTGCCACGCCTAGGGTAGGCGTAATTAAAACGCTACTTTCAAGTTAACAGAACAAAATCGTATCCAAAGCTTACTATAGCCTAAAAAATATTAATAAAAATTATTCGATACTATGCATTTTTATGATGTTAAGTATCACTGAGTTCATATGTCAATATTATAACTATATATAGCCTATATTAGGCAAAGGGAATCTAGTGTCAAGACACTCCAGTTCTGAACCAGGTCCCCAACTTTAAAAAAAAATGGGCCTAACTATATAACTATCAAAACTAGGTTAACGAATTTTCATCAACAGACAAACATATTATGCAAGGTATAACAAACTTTCAAAAGAATCGTCTTGTTACGTAAGTTTTAATTAGAGGTGGAAATCGAGTTGGATCGCGAATACCTCAATGAAAGTATACATATAGCTACCTACAAAATTTATCAAGTGTCTGAAAATCGAAGAAACCATGGGTCAATTATTAGTATTTTTTTCCGGCTTCCTCTGTATCCCTCATATTAAATGAATTATTAGATAATAATTACTTCTGTCATTTTTTTATACTGAAGAGACAAAACTTTTTATTTTTTTATTTTATACACCGATCGAATATTTGGGAGGACACGAGGACTCCACCGTATTGTTGTACATATTGTAAACCTCATTTAGTAGTAGTCAGTGAGCAAGCAAGAAAAATTAAAAGTATTTATATATTATATTTAGAAAAAAAAACAATAAAAAGGAAACAAATTTACACTTTGAAGATAAATATTATAATAGGTATACTTGAACTATAAAAATATCAGTTATCTGCACAAGATCGAACGAATTCGCTGTTGTTATATATCACATGATTTGCAAATAGACGCTATCATGGTGCAGTTGAAATATGATCAATAGCTGTTGTAGGTTCAAATTCGGCAAGAAAGAAACTGTAGAACAGACAGGTTGTAGGTTCGATTCCCACTCAAGGGAATATCCTCGCTCTGGTAACGAGGCAAAGCGCGGCATTGAGTTTCGCCACTCAACACGCAATGACTCCTCCTAAGTTCGAGACGTAGCATGTAGTATGCCACTCGCCTTTACGTCAGAACGATATCGATGTATGTAAGTCTATTATACAATAAAAGTCCACGACGATCAAATAATAAAAATATTATTTCTGATAGTAGCAATAAATTACGACAGTGTCGCCGACGGTTTCTATTTATACCACCACTCGGTAAATGTGCATTATTATATATACAGTATTTGTAGGTAGTTGAATCTGTTTGGTATTATATGTCAAAATAAAAAAAAAAGCTTTCCGCTGCATTCCACACGCAGATGGAACATAGTGTTTAGACACTCCGTTGCCCATTTTCCGTCAAATTTTTCAAGACATTACGTGTAGACTCAACGCCGCGCTTTTCCTCGTTACCAGAGCAACGAAATGAAAATATTAAATATTTAACTTCCTGGAGTGGGAATCAAACCCAAAATCTGTAGTTTACAGTCGCACGCTTGTACTCTTGCACCATGACTGGCCTCACCAATATGTATAAACTATTTATATTTAAAACATAAACTCTCTTAGGTTTACTAAGCGTAAAGTAGATAAAAAAAAAAATACGGCATGTAGGTCTAAAAAAATGAGAATACATTCAATTTCTATATAGAATATTAAAAATTTCACAGAAAATACTGTCTTTAATGCAAACAATGAATTTATCAAAGTGTTTATCTCGTCCCACAAACCTGTACAAACAGCTAAGCAGATTAACGCCAGACGCTAAGGCCACAATATAATATAATAAATATACTTGCAAAAAATATTATAAGAAAAAAGAAATATGGGTAATATTTATCCAAATTTATTTCTATAAAAAAATTAAAAAAGTGTTTGCCTGTGTATCCTGCAAAGATGCAATTGACTGGTTGGATAAACTATAATATACGACAAATCTTTAAATATTTTAAAATATTTAGAAATGCATGTTATTAGATATTTTTATGTTGCTTTTTATTTTTTTGATCTCACAACCTGATGACTGTGCCACAATAGGCCTCAATTAGTTATCAAATATAATGTAAAAATACATTGGAACTTAATGCCAGTCTTATGTAATTGCATGTCATGGTGATGATACATAACATCACATACATCCAAGTAACTGACATTGATTAAGGTAAATATTTTAATATACGTAAAAATGTTTTAAGAGTGAATAAAATAAAAGGACTATAAACATATTGACGCTGGAAAGCAATTTTCTCATATTATCTCTAAAGAAGGTTCTTTAGGGATATGACAAAATCACTTCCCGGCATCAATATATTAAAATAGTTTTATCATTCATAGTAAATTATAAGACAATTTTACATAACAACAATTGTTTATATCAGACCACTTATATCTAATGAAGCTGTTGTAATGTCAAAATTAAATAAATTATTTTGTGAAAGTGGAACAATTTTATTGTTTCTGTATCATAGTTTTTTTAAGTTATGTCTGTTGACCGTAAATATGATGGTTACGTCTTTCTATATAAATACAGAACAAATGTAAAGTGTCACATTATTTTGTTTTTAATACATTGGGAGACAATGCACACTGAAACCTGGCTTTCTTCTTATCTTCTGGCTATTTTATTTCTGGTATTATACAAGGGGTACTTTAGGTTGTAAATTTCCAAGAGTGAGAAGAAAATAACAGAAGTAGTAACTCTTAATAATATCTTTATATATTATTACATACCCAAAATGTACTACTGATTGTACTGCATTTTTATGGCATACAGCTTATTTTGAGAAATAATAAATTTCATAAAAGAAATGCTGTCAGCACTAAATAAAATGGCATATTAAGAAACAAACACAACTACACTTACTTGTCTCCTGGATTGAGGCCTATAACTAAATTCACAGCTACAGCAAGAGCCCCTGCATTGCATGCCGCAAGAAGACATAGTATTTTACGGTGGTGCTGCAACTAAACATTTTTTTGTTATTAGAAGCATATTTAAATATATACAATATTTTTAAAAGTGCAAGAGACTTCAGGATTAAGTAATGCAATGATTTTATTAGGACAATTTAGCAAAAATATGATGCAAAAAATATATTAATATTTAAGGCAAGTAGGCAAAATATATGACATCACACCCCTTTATGCCTAGAAAGTTATTGTATATATAAGTTAATACTCTAAACTTAATTTATATTTAAAACAAAACATATCATCAAATGGTTTCAAATAATATTGTATAAATATAAAAAATACAATTAGGTATATTTTAAATGCATTTATCTAATGCTATTTATTTATATTAACACACCGATTACATGAATAAATATTATGAATTTTCATGACTTTAGAATTAAAATAGTATTTCAAATATCATATCAAATTACCTTTGAAAATGTAAGCTCCATTGTCAATAAAATATTTACTTGAATGGAATGTTTTAGAACATCACAAAAAATTAGGTAAAGCGGTTAGATATGAAAAAATAGTAACAAATAAATATTATTGCCGGAAATCGTTTCAAGAGCGAATATCACGCAAACTGCAGAGGAAAAATGTGACAAGTTGACAGATGTTAATGTCAAGATTTTAAGATTCACTGCAATTGTCGCAGTTCAGATAATAGATAAGTTGTATTCATGTTAAGGTATCATAAATATTAATATTTTGAATAATATAGTTTGATGTGTGTATTATACATAAGAAAATCTAAATAGTTCATAAATTAAAATATGAAAGTAATACAAGGTTTAAATCTTCCGTATTTATTATTTACGGTATGCTATTTTATTAAAGTGTATAAAAAATTTTAAAAAAATACAGTCGAATCGATAACGTCCTATTCTTACAGAAGTCGGGTAAAGATATATAGGTTTGTAAGTGTCAGCGAACCATTTAGCGAACAACATATAGGGTAAAATATTTGAAATCCATACCTAAAAAAAAATAATCAAGATGCCTCATGAATTTGTACGTAGGATTTTTTTATCACGATTTTTATCCAGCCTGTATTTCATGTGACGCAATTACGCAAAAGTTTAAACAACTTTGAACTTTATCACCAATATCTACGACCTTTATTTCGGAGTGAGGCGTATTCGACGGTGACCCTTTCATAGATTTCTGTGTGCGTGCGTCGTCCTTACAATTATATATATAATATTTTGTTTGAAAAAAAAAATCTTAAATTTCTAGGAGATTTTGTTTTTTTAATTGTATTAGGCTTTTATAGAGTAGTTAACACTGTGGTTTCATTTAAAGTATCGCTCACACTTCCACTCTGTATATTATTTTTATGCTGTGCAATGTCAATTATGATTATTTAAAATGTCGGTAATTTGAAATTTCATAATTAATTATCAAATTGTTCTATACAAAGTTGACGAATTTAAAAGATCATTCTAATATTTAAACTATATATATATATAGGTAATTTTATCATTTACCATGGACTTAATAGATAATAATTGTGAGCCAAATATAATTAAAATGGATGTCGACGTTGCGGTAAGGGAAATTATTTTATGAGATGTTTTACGTATAAATCTACAGTTTTTTCATTATTCATCACTATATTTATATCTAGTGCGTTTGTGTTAATATCTTACGCAATATTTACAGGGAATTAAAAGGCATAATAGTTTAACAAGCCCTAAGATAAATCGGGCACCACGTGCTAAGAAGGTAGGAAGGGAAAGATGTCATAGCTATCATGCTCAGGATTCAGATAAAACAAGTGAAACTCGACTGGCACCAAAAGTAAGTTTAAAGTATTTATCTATAAAGTATTACTCCTCCTGTCCTTAAACATATTACTTCCTATATTACATGCTTAACGTGAACGCATTCATAGTTACCAATTGACAATTTAATACTGCGTTTAGAAATATTTGAAAACGGTTTTCTTGTTGTATTTATATTTCAATTATATTATTATTAACATTCTTCATTTAAAAATAACAGTAAATATGCAATAATAAGTTAAAATATTTGTTCCGCTCGCAGTGGCCAATTTTTCTTATCACCAGTAATTTATAATCAGTAAATGCAGTCGCTGTAGGCATTACCAAATATGGAGTTCGCTCGTTTTCCCAACCGTCCTCCCTTCGAACCTTAGCAGCTCTCAATTTTTAATTTCTATAAATCTCTGTGTGATATTCAAATGATTTCATTGATATATTTAGTGTAAATATTATAATTTCTTCTTATATTTAAACGTGAGTTTAAATTTATTATTTGTTATAGCTAATGTCAATATAGGTCAGACAAGTATAGGCGTATAGGTTATGTTTTAAGTGAAATTATTGGTATTAAATCCAGTGTGTGTTGTATTGTTTATAAATGCGCGTGTCTTCGTTTACAGATGTCGTTTAGAGTGGTTCGTAGTTCTAAATTCCGCCACGTTTACGGGCAAGCCCTGAAAAGAGAACAGTGTTATGATAACATCAGAGTATCGAAGAGTTCGTGGGACTCTACGTTTTGTGCAGTGAACCCTAAGTTTTTGGCCATAATCGTCGAGTCGGCAGGTGGAGGCGCTTTCATAGTACTACCTCATAACAAGGTGAGCCTTCCTTATACAACTCATTGCTTAAATCCAGTTTTTCAAGTAGTATGTCAATTTAAAAAGATGACTAAAACAGCCATTATATGGAATTTTAAAACTGGTTACTTCAAGTTTAATTTTCATATCATTGGAAATTCCTTTTTATTTTAATTTATTTGTACTTCAAAATAATGTTGTTATGAATTATCAAATTGTTTAAATTAAAAGTCAAAGTAATTATGACAAATAAAAAGAAGTTCTCATCTATTATTAGAACTGTATTATACTTTCAGTATTTTTTTCTATAAACCTACTTTTTAAGTCCTAGGCATTTAAACATTTCACCTATCAAAAATATATATTAATATACAAAACTATTTCGTTCAATATATTGTTAATAATAATTCTCAGTACAAAATAATTATTTCTATTGACACATCTCTCATGCATATAAATCTTGTCTGACTTCGACACCAACTTTACAATTATTAATGTATGGGGACAGGTGCAAATAAGTCATCAGCAAATCTTATTAATAAACATATATTTACTATGGTAATTTGACAAATTTGAAATTTTTAAAAGTAAAGATTTAATACTATTTGAATTTATTTAATTGAATTAATTATGCATATTTTAGTATATAAAAATATAGTTTCTAAAAATGTATGTTACTGTTTTTTAGGTGTATAATTAATCTATAGAAAGAGTTTCATTTAAAATATGTAAATATTGAGAAAATCAACATTTTATTCAGTAAATATATTTAATTTCATTAGTTTTTTACAGCAAAAAGTAATATAGGTTTGTGGATATTTAATAGTCGTGATAAATCGCTCGTCCCCTGTCCATTCATTTTGCTTAAAATTTTATCTAATTTTTTTAAGAGCACTAGAAACAAAACCTGTAAACCATCTCTTTTGGCATGTCTGTTTATATGGAGGGACAATTGAAGTTCTTATAGTGTAGTTTATACATATACAAAGCATAACTGATAAAAATTAATAATTGCTCTGCATGAGTAATTTGAAATGGAATTTTTAGTCATTTATATACAAATATTTAAGATACACAGAGTGTATCTTATATATTGTATCATTTTTTGATAAAACTCTAGCACCATTGATTTCTCTATCTTTACTTTATTTGTAATATTTTAGAAAGCTTATTATCCTTCCCTTTTAAAAGTGAATTGTAGTAGTTTTAGAACAAAACATGTAACTCTTAAACTGTTTTTACTAACACTGTTTTAATATTTGGTGAACATTTTTGTGGTGAAATGAGATAGGATCTGACTATAAATTGCTGGTTAACCCTGACTCATAATAAACTTTGTGACTGAATACAAAAGTTAACTATATAGACATAAAACTACACATATTTATTTTACTTCATATTCATAAATCCAAATAGCCATATAATAATTATTTATTACCGCGTGTACACAAGTAGGGCCAAGTCCAAATTATTAATAGTATTGTAAATAAATAGAATATTAGATAACCCTCTTTCCTTAGAAGCATACATGGTGTTGTTTACTTTAACATTATTTAATTGTCTGGTGTGTAATTATTTGTTGTTATTTTTTTTGAGTATGTCTTTCAATAGTATCTAAATTTATAATTTATTTATTTTTATTGGTATTTTAAAAACTAAGCATTATTGAATTTTAACATTAGTTAAATTCATTAGCAAATTAATTTTAGAATAATATACTTGAAAATAAATTGGAATTATTAATAGTAAATATTTTAATTTCAAATGATAAATTTGAGTACAAATAGCGAATTAGATGCATAAAATTGTGAATTTGTGGGGAAAAATATGTAAACTACAAAAAATAATTATAGATTCTTCCTCAACATTGCTATGAAAGTACCTACCATTTAATAAAATCATGTATCCTTCTACTATCAATTATAGAGAAGTCAACATATTTTTTTTCTATTTCACACATATATAAACGCTTATCTCGCAGGAAGCACCAAAAATGCATTATTATCATCGAACAATGTATACAGTCGTCCGAATTACATAAAACAAAAACTCAAAACACACAAAAATGATCTTTATTATAAAATCATAAAGAATATAGTGCCATGTCCTCTTTTTTCCATCAATATCACCATTTATCAGTGGTACATTGTGCAACAGATATGGCACAATGGGTTAACAACAATGGGAGGTAGGTGATGATGGGAAGTACAAAAGTTCTGGGAAGTCTTGCCTGCCGACTTTTTCTGTGGATTCCTAACAATGTGTCATAATAGTATGTGATTGTTTTACACTCGCGTGATTGAACTGTTTACGTGATTTAAGTAATATACTTGTTGATATCGAGAGATTGAGTATGAAAGTGATTTAAATCGTTGTGTAAATAAAATGGATTTATGAGGCATGATTTTGGATTTATTTCCGGCTTGGGGATATGTATTATTTTGTTTTTGATAAAAGACATAGCGGCATTGATTTCCGTCACTCAAGCTGTCGTGTCTCGAATTCAGGCAGAAAACGGAGTGTTTTGACACTAAGTAAAGCAACATAAAGCATGAACCTATGAATATTTTCATATTCTATTTATTACATTTTAGTTTGTCTATCGTCCTGAGAAGCCTAAAGGTTTCTATAACTCGGTTAAGGGTTCATATATCCATTTTACAATTAGTCAAACATTTATATCTAATGTTAATGTCTGATTATTACAATAAGATACTTATTACATATTATGATAAAAATCATAATGCGTAATTTGGTAGCGGATATCACTTGTATATGAGTGCTTCAGAGATTATATTTATTGTACGTTTTTTTATGATGGATATAAATGTAAAACAACTCGAACACTGACTAAATATTTATAAATACATATTTTAGAGTGATTTTTTAAAATTCTACTTCTATTTTACATGTGAAAGAGCGGCGTTAAGTTTCGCCACTCTAAACGCGGTGTTTAACAGAGTATACTGCCTAGACCACGGCGGCTTAAAGCCATATAGCAGAAAAATTGCCAATTATTCTTGACTTTATATTGAACCAATCTTTTATGTAAAGATTGTTTTAATTTTCAGCATTTTTTGCTAGTAAAGATTTTGTGGTAGGCAAGGAACTCCAGTTCTCCTTCTATGCATATGGAATCCAGTCTTCCTTCGTATGCGTATGAGGATAGAATATAGATGAACATAAAAAATATATGAGATCACATACTAAAACGGGTCAGTAGATGGATGTTATTTAAATTGTTTCAATGTCGCTTGCGCTATGGAAGATTAGAATATTGTAGGCGAGATTGGATGAGTATAACCAACTAAATTGTGTGCGTGACGGACAGACTGACATGCAAATGTCTTCTTATGGTCTTAGACTTTTATATCCATATATTATATAGGTAGACTATAAGTGTACGCGAATTAGTAAAACAATTAAAACACTGCAATATTTTTTATCTTAATGTAATTATGTATGTACATATATTGTACAGAAAAAAATAACTTTTAACATTTTTTTTAACCATATTTACTGCATACGATATCTTGGAAAACTTTCTTTTTTGTAGGTCGTTTAATATTCAAATTGAATTTTAAAATGGCATATATTCATTAGTTAGAATATTTTCAAGAAAAATATGTTTCTTAGGATGTGTGTAATTATAGCTTCTTGGATATTCATAATATGAGGAATTGTGTGACACAAACCATCATTATGGAAGCGCCATTTGTAGATGGCCTTGTAGACCGTGCTGAAAGCTTAGCTATAAACCAGGTGGTCATCCCAGTTGGAAAACCTGTGCCCATTCCAGAAATTTTAAAAAACAAGATTTGCACGAACATATCTGGGGTCATATTGTCTGTCCCCAGAAAATATCTGTAGATACGCTAATGTACCAATGCATGGGTGTATCCAAGGATATTAACTGAGAGGTGGGGAGAGTTTTTAGCTTTGAACTGATATTTCGTTCGTGTAAAGGTTTTTTAATTTTTTTTATTGGGAAAAAGTCTCTCTGACAGAGAGAAAAAAAATCAGAGAGAGTTATACGGGATATTTCTATTTAGAGAAGTCTTTGTACTTGGAAAACATATATTTAAGTAAATCAACATAATATATGTGATTTTATATTTTTTAAATTCTATATGCATGAACCACATCTGATTCACGTCTTCACGGTGTGATGACATATTTTCTCACGTGTTAATAGATTTCAATCAAACGTAACGACAGTCATGCTAAATCATTCATCATCACGCACCTACGGCCAGCTTTATTGAAAAATATTTGCAATGACGGCAGCCGTGGCGCGCGTGGCGTGGCCACAAGCCATGTAAATCGAACTCATACTCATTAATAAAGTTAAAATATTTAACAGTTTTAAAGTGTTATTCCTCACTTAGAAAAAAAAAATAACAAACCTATAAAACTTTAAACGTAGCGGAATTTGAACTTGCATCTCTTGGAAACCGTCCAAGTTTATACTCAAAAAATAAAAATTATCATTCGTTTTCCTGAATGTAATGCTCAAAATAAGCGAAAAATTTTAATATTATATTCTCTGTCTTCTCCGCTTAGAGTGGGATATGTGTAACGGTAAAAAAAATAATATTTCATTCATAAGCATGTCAGGTTAATAGTTGTTCTAAATACAGAACTACCCACGTACTGTAGGATTATAGAACATTTTTGCAACGTTTACATTTACGTCAGTGCCGATTATATTTTTATGATTCGTATTAAACCTATGTGTACATCGTTTAAAATTACTCCATCTTGCGGATCTCAACGCCGCGACGACACCATGTTTCGAATTTACACAGACGCTGAGCGTCGAGCCACGATGGTTTAATTATTGATCTTTATCTATCTAATTTACGATACTATTTACCTATATTAAAATAAACATTTTCTTAGAATGTTCATCTTTGAATTCTAATTACATTTGCTAAATCTTTAACAAAAATAACCATTAAACATACGTATGTATGTTGCAACAGCTGCACCACGCGAAGTTTATACGGTTTTAATTTAATGCTAATCTTCTTGATTTCTTTATTAGCGGGCTTAATGCTTTTTGTTCGTTTGATTTGTTGTACGGAGATGGCATAGGGTTTGTCTATGCTGATGGTTGTCGTCGATTCGATTTAGTTTCTTTTTTCGAGAGGCTTGTTCTAGAGCGGAGCACAATACCGCGCTTGGTTTATTAGAGCATGGAAATTGAAATAACTAAATATAATAATTATTCCCAGTAAGAAATTGGTAATCGACCCCATAAGTAAAACACATGATGATCCCTAAATAAAGTGTCGGAAGTGAAGTCACTAATGTTTTTATCGTTTCTTTAAACTAATAAAAATATAGATTTACTTAAATATATATATTTTTTTTAATTTCAAAAATTTTATTATTTAAGCGTTTTTTAAACGTGTATATAATCGAAAGCTATACTTGTTAGTATTTCAAAACAGCAATTAAAGATACTTGCAATTTTTCATTTACCCACATTGGGACCGTCGATATTCATATCACAGCTTCTGCCGAATTCTGGAGACATTGTATATTCAGTGGCGGAACTCAACGCCGAGTTTTTGCCTGAGCGAAGAAATGGAAATATAAACGTACATAAATATTTGACTTCCTCGAATGGGGATCGAAGCCCACGGTGTATATTGTGACGGTGTATATGCATGTGAAATTCGAACCTACCACTCATAAACATTCCATCGATTGAGCTAATAGTGTGTAAACATCGCATTCGCGCATTCCACTAACACATTCTAGAACCGTTGTTGCACACGGGCTTATGCTTTTCTTGTCTCACGTGGGCGGGCGGGCGGTCGCGGGCCCTCGATTTCCGTCTGCCGTCTGTTCTTGTTACCTAACCCTCGTAAATAACTGGAAAAACTATTATAATTTTATATGTTACTTAATTATTTGTGATGTCAGTCGTGGTGTAGGGGGTACAAGCGTGCGTTAAGGTGTGGGTTCAATTTTCATTCTAGAAAATGAAAAGTTTTATACTTAAGTATTTTCAAAACCCGGCGGTTTATTTCGCCATTCAAATTCAACACAATGCTTCCAGAATTCGGCGGAAGTGGAACGGAGTGTCTTAACACTAAATTTCTAGGTACCCTCTGCCCACCCTGTTATGTGAGGTATACACCGTAGCTAAAAAAATATTTGTGACTAAACAAACGCTTTTCGTAGTGGTCTCATAAAAGTAACGCAGAAAACGTTACCAATTTTTAATGTGAGTTGGTTTTGTAGCTTCAAAAATCTTTCAGAATGTTTGAAAAATAACACTGAAAGTGTTAAGACACTCCTTAACAAGGCTTAACGCCGAACCTATCATTGTGCATTGTTTTTTCAGAGTTGGACAAATTATAACTATAATGTGGTCATGCCCTCGAATGGAAATCGAAGCCATAACTATCGTACAATCAGAGTCTGTCCTACTGCGGTATAACGGACTATTCATTGATAATTTTGGTAATTTCATGATATTTCCCGCAAAGTACAACAAGCAGAAGTAATCTAAGTGTTAAAACAACTTCTTGTGCCATTCTAACACATTTAGTGGTTGAAGTGATAAAAAATATATTTAAATTAATATGTATAGTTTTTATTTCGAAAGTGTGCAATTTCAATTTGTTACGTTTATTTTTCAAATACGTGACTCACTCATTGGCGCCGATGATTAAAGAATATCATCTTTGTCGGGTGTCGTATTATTACACAGTTCGGCGCGTGTTTCATTACATATCAATGTTTCTTATGTATGAGTATGTGTCACATTTACATCACTAGCTATATTTAGTGATGTATTTTGAGATGTTATTTATTGTATACGAATATAGATTTTGTGGACATCACTATTTAGTGTGTTACGAATATGTTCATAAATCAGGGGCTGTGAATTCGATTATCACATTTAATATTTTCATTTCTTCGCTCTGGTAACGAGGCAAAGCGCGGCGTTGAGTTCCGCTTCTCAATACACATTGTATCCAGAATTAACAGGAGAACATGTAGTGGCCGCCCTGACACTAGGTTTTTTGAACTTTTGCGCACTTCAAGTTCAAGTTTTTTGTAAGTAAAATTTTTGGGCTGAGTAGAAGGGTTCCTCCCCTTTCTAAATTCATGATAATAACAAAGGTTTTGAAACCTAATGGACGTGGAAATACCTCGCAGCTCCCGTGACTCATATGCAAAGCGTATAAGTGGGGTTGACACGACACCGGGGTATGCGACGTTTGTTGTATTGGCAACTCGCCATGTAAGTGTGAGAGTGTAAACTGAAAAACGTAATGAATAGACTATAAAATTGTATAAGCAGACCTGGTGTAGTGTTAGTATGTGAACGCGACGGTTATGGGTTCGATTCCCACATGTGGAAATATAATATTTAATACTCTCATTGCTACGTTCTAGTGTCGAGGCAAAGCGCGTCGTTGAGATCGTTCGTGTTGAGTGACGGAATTCAGGAGAATTTGGTGGAAAAAGGAGAACTGATTGTCTTAACAGGAACTTTCCTCTGCCTATCCTGCTGTGTGCGGGATACAGCGTGAAGCTAAAAAAATGTCAAAATCACATTAAATGCAAATTATTATACATTTGTTATGTATATAAATACAATTCGAACGACAGACATACTGGCGTCGCGTGGGAATGCGCCCTCGTGTCGCGAGATCAAACGAAACTGATTACCGTTCTTAGTAGCGAGATTTACTTACAATGTAGGTTTAATTATTTAGTCTGGTTGCTGGTTCCATATTCCCACTATTATATACTATATACCTATCCTACTGGATAGGTTGACGGGCACCTGGTGGTGTAACGTTTCCCATTACTAGCCCACTTTTGAAGTTTTTGTGTGTTGGGTGACGGAAATGGTCGTGTCTTGTGTCTTGGACTGATTAGACCTGGCCCTTAGATTTGACCACATTCTTGGTAATATTTCTGTAGTGGGCCCAAGAGTATTTTGTTCAGGGCCTCCTCCCCCATACGCCCGTGGTGGCAAAACTTAACGCCGCACTTTATTAAACTAGTACAAGTCGAATCCGCAACCGTCCAGTTTATAGTCAGACGGTGTGATGCAAGTCAGGGTGGCTTTCAATGTCATCAGTCATACTCAAACGTTGACATAAACACAGTTGTAACAGATATCTCGTGGTCACAATTTACCACAATCGGAAGTATTACATTATTATTAATAACAAATCAACTTACATATTCTTTACTAAGATATAAATATGAAATATGAATTTATTGCTACTGTGCGTGCTTAATTGCGTTTTGGGTAGCGGAACCCAACGCCGCGCCGCTCGAGCCCCTAATTGTCGCTGCAAGCTACGCAAATATTGCATTTAATGTGTTTAAAGGAAACCTTCATCTAAAAGCAGATGATTCGGCGCTTAAAATATATTGATATGATGATACAGAGTGCTGACCGTTGTATCTTTTAGGTCGGCTGTCCACGCGTTAGACTAACAATAACTAGATTTATCTCGTCCACGAGACATGTCAGGAGATTTTGTTGTATGAGTAACTACTTGTCGTGTTGATTACAGCTTTAATATAGCTTTATTATGTATCCCGCTGTGTCCTGCCATGTGTTGGGTACGCAGAGGGAACCTAGTGTTAAGACATTCTCAATTTTCAAAATATTGTCAGACAGACAGTGTTGAATGGCGGAACTCAACGCCCAGCTTTTTGTTGTTACCAGAGCGAGGAAATGGAAATAATTCATACCCTCGAATGGAACTCACAACCATCGCGTTTAAAGTCATTAGTCATGCCACTATTCCTTAATGTATAATCTGACAAAGGCTAAGGTTCCATTATACCACCATAGTTAATATTTACGTGTTATTATATTTATTGTGCAATAAAAACACAAGTATCAAACGTCAACACGTTGTTTAACACGTATTTCTTACATACTTTACATCTAAAAAACACCTTGATTGTTTTACAACATGACATTTAATAGATTCGACGAATGCGTAAAAAAAATACAATTTTAACCTTAAAAAAAAACGAAAGTCACTTTCAAAGCGGCAAACTCGAAATATTTCAGTGAAAGCAATGCTTTCTCACCTCACCTCCCGCCGGTCCCTGCCAAGAATATATTCGGTATATTTGTATGTATGTATGTATGTCTGTTTGTATGTGTATAATTGTGTATGAGTAATTAATGCAGGTGGGTATTAAAGTGAAAACTGATATTTTGAGTCGTTTTATTTATATAAGTCTAGCGTTTGCGTGTGGCTTCGCTCGTATTGTCGAATTGAAATAAATTAAACTTGTGTATGTACATGATGAGGCACGTGACACAAGCTTGTGTCGCTACGGTTGTAGGTTCAATTCCCACTCGGGGGAATTATTATTATTTATTAATATTTTCATCACCGAGGGAAGGTAAAGCGCGACGTAGAGTTCCTTCACTTAACATGTCATGCCCCAAAAATACGATGGAAAGTGAGGAACGGACCCTCTGTCTATCCTGCTATATGCGGGAAATAGCGTGATACTAAGAAAAAAAAATCACGATTCGCTAAAAAAACTAAAGTTAAAACTGTTAACAAAAATAAACAAGCATCACCGTAATTCGATAATAGGAAGCAGCAAGGTATTAACTAACTGTACTTTGGTCTGCACAGGTAAAAAATTTTTTGGGACGCATCATGGAGTGCAAGGAAGCGTAAATTTTGCGGGACATATCAGCCACATGAATGCTCCAAGTTAATTTATTATCAATTATGATACCTAAGTCTTTTACAGTGGTGGTAAAATTGATAACCGTGCCAAACTGCTGAAACTGCCCAACTTAACCCATAATACCGGGGGTATTATGGGTTAAGTTGGGCAGTTAAACCACTTAAATCACTTTTCATTTCCTCCAGACGGGAATCGAATCCACAAACTGTGCCGATTATATGTCGCACGCTTGTGCCCCTGCGCCTGTAAGTAATTGCGGAGTTTAATTTCAACAAATTATATGTATTTTGAGTGTTTCACAGAATTTCTTAACGATACAGCCTCTAGTCTACTTTAGTCTGACTGACTGCTCTTAATTAGAACTAACAAACGTAACCAAAGAGTATATGTATGTACGTATGTCGATACCGGTGAAACTTTCGATTCAAAATGGTTTTTTTTTCAATAGTTTTGTACATTGAGATGGTTTTGATGTGGGATAATATATTGCGTAATTTGATTTTGGTATCAAATTAATATGCTGTATCCCGTACTGGCAGCAAGGTGGAGGGGATCTAGTTTTCGAGACATTGAAAGCTGAACGGTGGAAGTTAACGTCGCAGTTCATCTTGTTACCAGAGCGAAGAAATGAAAATAATTCTTTACCGGGTGGGAATAACTTATGCCATAGCGCCGGAACAGCACAGCGTCTGACTGTAAACGCGATGGTTGTGTATTCGATTCCTACTCGGGAAAGATTTTTTCTAAATAATCGAAAAACTGAAAATCAACTAACATTCATGGGGGTAAAGTGGATCTTACCCATAAACAACCGTTGAACCGTCGATCGCGTTACATGCTATATATAGATAATCTTACATATTTAAATGATTTAAACCTTATTTCTCTATTCCAGGTCGGGCGTATCCCGGCAGATCATCCGCTGGTGGGCGGACACAAGGGCCCGGTGCTGGACATCGCGTGGTGTCCTCACAACGACAATGTCATTGCTAGCGGTTCCGAAGATTGTGTTGTTAAGGTAATCTGTCCTGTCTTGGATATTTCTTTTATTTAGCTTCACACTGTGTCCCGCATATAGGCAGAGCAGGCAGAAGGAACCTGGTAGCCTAAGATAAGACAAATTAAGATATTTCCTTCATATTAATTATTTAATTTTCTCCGTGGGAATTGAGCTCACAACTTTATGTTTACAGTCGCACGCTTGTACCCACGGAATACCTTTAGAATTCGGCGGCAAGCGGGGGAACGGAATTTTCTTAACATTTAGTTCCAAGAATCCCTCTGCCTACATTTCTATGTGCGAGATACAGCGTAAAGTTAAAAGAAATGATAATTATTATCGTGAATAATAATTATCATTTCTTTTAAATTATATCGTGTTTCGATCAATAAAAGAATTTTATAATAGTAATTAGTATCGTTTCATTGTCAATAATAGGTACTAAAATGAATTTAGTTCACTTGATGTCACGCGATTCTAGCACGCCGAGACGAGACGAAGCGTCGTATGATTGTATAGGCGTGGTTTCATGTCAATCATGGCCCGTCGTGGTGCAGCGACACGTCGTTTGACAGTTGACGCGACGGCTGAGGATTCGATGTCCGTTTGAGGAATGATTTATTTTCATTTCTTTACTCTGGTAACAAGAGTGCGTGCCCGGCGTTCAGTGATGCCACTCATCCAGCATTGTCTCAGAATTTGAGCGGTGCGTGGGGAAGAAGAGACCATTAGATTATTGAACAAATAATACGTGTAATAGCTTGCGACTATAGATGCGACGGTTATGGGATCGATTCTTAGTCAGAGGTACGAAATATTTGGCATTTTCCTTTCCTCGCTCTATTAACAAGGAGTGAGTAAACCCTTCATGAATTCGGTTGAAAGTGGCAAACAGAAGTATTTTAATGAGGAACGGAGTGTCTTAAGGCTAGATTCCCAGGTTACTACCCTTCTCTAAAAAGTACACTCTAAATAAAAAACCTACACTATCAAAATATTCCAGGTATGGCAGATCCCAGACGGTGGTCTGTCCAGGACGCTAACAGAGCCTGTGGTGGACCTGGTGTATCATCAGCGAAGAGTTGGACTCGTTCTATGGCATCCTACTGCGCAGAATGTTTTGTTAACGGCAGGTTCTGATAATCAGGTTAGTTATGTAGTTATATATTAAATTGTTTTGGAACATAATATAATAATACAATTGTAACATTGCTATTGATATGAGTAACTGTTTAGTTTGTTGTTAGCGCTTCTTAATAGAACTGCCTTCCGATTCGTGGTGGTTTTTTCATGTGGCATGTTCATTTGATTCAAAAGTAGAAGGTAAAAGTAAAAGTCTATCTAGTAAAGGTATTTTGGATTTCAATACATTTTAAAGAAAGAAGGTAAAAAAGAAGAAAGTACACACTATAGCTTTTATAGTCATATTAGTCCTTTTCATATATTAGTCTGTCAAGTTTATACCTAAAAATGGTTGTGAAAATAAAAAGGACTATGCCATCAGATAGCAATATGGAACGTAGGCACGGGCGAAGTCCTCATAACCCTGGACTGCCATCCCGACCTCATATACTCCGCTTGCTGGAACTGGACCGGCTCCAAGTTGTTAACAACATGCAGGGATAAAAAGATTAGGTGAGAATTTTCTTTTATTTTGATGGTTATGTCAAATAGAAACTTAAAATTTTACCTATAATAAAATTCCACAATAGATTTTATAGATTAAAGTATCTTCACGCTGTATCCCGCACACAGCAGGGTAGGCAGAGGGAACCTAGCGTTAAGACACTCCGTTCCCCACTTTCTGCCGAATTCTGGAGGCATTGCGTTTTGAGGTGCAGAACTCAACGCCGCGCTTGCCTCGACACCAGAGCGGAGAAATGAAAATATAGTGTTAAGACACTCCGCTCCTCTCTGAGGCACGACTGGCTTCAACTGAAAAGATTGTAAATTTATTTTCAAAATTAAATAACTAGTCCATGTTTATCATTTTATTATCTATATCCATAAAAATATTTATAAAATAGTAAATAAATGTGATATTTGATAGAATTATAGACCCGCGTAAAGGTGAAGTGGAGTCCGAAGCGATCGCCCACGAGGGCAGTAAAGCGTCCAGAGCTATATTTCTGAAACATGGCCTCGTTTTTACTACTGGGTAAGCTTACTTGTTATATTCAGATTATAATAGTTTACTTTATTTTCTTAGTCCTGTTTATTTTTCTGTAAGTTTTCTAATTACATGGTAGTATTTAAAATGTTTAATAGGGGACGATAGTGACTTATGTTTTTGGTTCTTTCCTTCCTTTTCTATTGCATAAAGTGAGGGTTGCTTGAAATTATAAGAACGAGAAAAAAAAGTTCTGAAAATATACCGACCGTCTCTGGGTAAAGTATCGCAGTAATTGCAAGTATCTTTTATTGTTTTAACAAGGGTAGTTTCCGATTACACATACGTATGTGTAATTAAAATTTAATTTAAATTATATGAATTATTTTTTGTCCATTTAAATGTGTTTTCCAGCTTCAGCCGCATGTCGGAACGCCAGTACTCGCTCCGCACTCCGGACGCGCTCAACGAGCCTATAGTCACCGTCGAGATAGACACTAGCAACGGCGTCATGTTCCCGTTGTATGATCCCGATACGAATCTGATTTATTTGTGTGGGAAGGGGGATTCCGTTATACGATATTTTGAGGTGTGTTTTGTTGGGTTTTTTTGGGTTCACGATGTATCTCGCATATAACATGGTATTCAGAGGAAACCTGGGGATCCTTAATTAAGACATTTCTGTTCGCCATGCGCGCCGAATTCGTGAAGCATTGCTTGTTGAGTGGGCAGAATTCAACATGGCGCTTTGGCTCATTGCCAGAACGAGGAAATGAAAATATGAAATATTTGATTTCATTGAGTGTGAATGGAATTCACAACCCGTCGTGGTTATAGGTGCACGCTTGTGCTACTTACACCATAACTGAAGTCTTACTTTGAAGCTATATTTATAGTAATACAGACTATTACTATAAACGTGTTTAAATTAACTCATATTAATGATATTACTCTTCTTCATATAATATTTTACGGTATTTATACTTCCAGGTTACACCAGAACCGCCGTTTGTGCATTACATCAACACTTTCCAAACGCCCGACCCACAAAGAGGTATTTAATAATAAACCTTACTTCTATTTAAACTGCCGCTGCTGCTACTGCTGCTTAGAAGAAAGAAACAATAGATAGATATTATAAAATGTTAATAATTTACTATCGTAGCAGCAGCAGAAGAGCGGCATCTTGCTGGAAATGTAATGACCAAGCGCGGTGTTGAGTTCGCAATTGTCATTTTGGTCATTTACAACAATTAATATAATATTTGCAGGTATCGGCATGATGCCGAAGCGCGGCTGCGACGTGGCAACGTGTGAAATTGCTAAGTTCTATAGGCTGAATAATTCTGGTCTTTGTCAGGTTGGTTTTCAATTAATTCTTAAATGTGTATTTTTATTTCGGGACTTTCTATTTACATTTTTTTTAATTTTAGCTTTAAATAATCATTTTTTATAGTATAACAAAATGTCATATTTTGTGTTAAGTTCTAAGTATATTTGTTGCGCATCGTTACCAGAGCGAGGAAATAACTAAAATGTTTTTGTTCCTGAAGAAATGTTTATATAACAAATCTTCATATTCACAACATCATACCATTAATGCAATCACGTTATGTAACAATTTTTGAAAAATAAGGTATTATTTTAATCAAAAAACTCAATAACTTCAATCAATTCATACCAACAGGTAGTATCAATGACAGTGCCCCGTAAGTCCGAGCTCTTCCAAGAGGACCTGTACCCTGACACACTTAGTGATGAAGCATCGCTGACTGCGGACGAGTGGCTCGCTGGCGAGGACGCGGAACCCTGTACCATGTCTCTGAAGGTAGACCTTGTAAATATGGATACAGCCAATCAGATCTAAGGATATGTCCATTTTTATCCTTAAATCTAAACGTGTATAAGGTGATATCAATATTTGTATATCTGCAGCCAATCATGTGCTGATAAGGGTATCACCACTGGAGTATAAACATACTCTTAGGATTCTATGGTCACACCCCCTTCAGCACGAAGCTAGAATCAAATCAAACTATTGTCTCCACTCAAAGTTTAAACCACGACTAAGACTAAGACATAAGACTTAGTATAAATACTATTAACACGCCCATTTTAGGTATACAGCCATTCACCTATGTGGTATGTTAAAGATTCCTCGCGTACAGTTAAAATCACGCCCAATTATGTGTGTTTGAGATCTGAGATAATATTTGTTAAAATATAAACGTAAATAAATATTTCACTTCTTCGAGTCCCCAATCGAACCCACAGCCGTCGCGTTACAGACGCGCCCATGTGCCGCAGCGCCACAACGTCCGGATTTGATTTTTATTTTATTTATTTTCTACAAATAAACTTAGCATATTAGAATGATACATAGATATATAAATTTTTATTACAATTTTTATAATTCTCTCTTGTTTTATACTGATTGGTACACAGTATAATGTGGTTTTTTTTCTTTTTTTGTGTTTATTTAAGTCTTGTATAGAGCTAATAATTTTATTATTAGTTAAATACAATCTAAACAAATGTCTGCATTTTTGTTGTAAGCATGATTTGTGTATATTAACAGGAAGGTAAGTATGTTAGTGTAATCTATCTACTAATATTATAAATATCAATTTCACGTTCTATCCCGCATATAGCAAACAGGATAGGCAGCAGTGCAGTAGTGGTAAGACACTCTTCCCGATTTTCGTGCAATTTGCGTGTGGCGCTTTGTCTCGACGTCAGAATAAAGAAACACAAACTATATATCATTTCTTCAAGTGGGAATCGAGCTTAAAACCTGTCAAATTTACAGTTACACACTCGTGCCTCTGTCCCATAACTGGCCTCAAATATCGTAAAAATCAATGCGACGGAAAGTGGAAAACGGAAAAGTCTTAACACTAGGTCTCCTCTTTCTAATCTGCTATGTATGGGATAAAACGTGAAACTAAAAATACATACATCATTCCACACAATTTATTTATGTTCTAAGTATACCACATTATGAGTTAACCCACTTTTAAAACATACATTGAAAAATAGACATGATTACGAATAATGAAACTATTATAAACTATTTATTTGTTTGATCATTTGAATTTAAATATCATTGGATAATAATAAATACATAGATAAAAAAATTATAGATACTGTTCAATTATTATTAAATCAAATCTACGTTGGGTTGGTTCATAAGACATCGCACGTTTAATAATAAACAGAAATATCATTAAAAACGTATATTTTAAAAAGTACAATTTAAGTCTTAATAAATACAAATTATAATGGTGAAATATGTCAATGAGATTCTTAGTTTATCTAATATTAAATAAATGTCGAAAAAATGTATCTGTTATATTATGAAATATTGTTTTGTTGATATTTGTTTTAATTATTAAGAGTGCGATTTTATTTTTAAGTGTTTTATACTATATACAGCATTTGTCGCAATTAATGTTTCTGTTGGCTTATCTCTAACCAATACATGACTTGGCAATGAGCGTGTGGTGTGCTATAATGATAAATATAATTTACTTTTATTTGACTAACTATAACTTTTAACTTTGTTTAAATTTTCGTTTATTTTTATGATTATTGTTATCAATTGTCCCTTTGTTTATTTTGTAATTTGAATTTATTTTGTTTTAAAAGTAAATTTAAGCTAAATTAACTTTTGATACTACAACAATGTTATACTATTTGCTATATAATAAATTAAGAAAGTCCCCCAAGAATCGTCCACTCACACAAAAGTCAACAGAAACACAGACAGATGCTATAGGCTAGGTGATCCTAACCGAACTGCAGGAGCGCGCGCTGCTTGTACAGGGCGGGTACGTGGCGGGGCGAGCCACGCAGCTGCAGGTCACCAAGCGGAACGCGCTCGCCACGCCGCGCGAGCGCGAGCGTAAACGGGACGACGAGCGTGAGCGGGACGCCGAGCGCTCGCCCACGCCCGCTCAGAGGGACTCGCAAGCGCCCACACCGGCCTCGGCCACACCGCCGCCCGCCTTTACTGCCATGGTGGTAATTATCAACGTGTCAAGTATCACGTTTTTTTCATATATTAATGAAATATTTAATATAGTTTCAAAGAAAATTTCATAATAAAATTCGCTACTTTATATCGAATGATTTGTGATATTAAAAAATAAACTAATATAATGATATTGTTAATACATTTTACAGGAAAAACAACTCTCCGACCTGGTAGAAGAAATACGCAAGCTGAAATCGGTGATTGTCAAGCAAGAGAATCGTATCCGCGCCCTCGAGGCCACCGTGAAGGCGGGCCTGGCACCTCCCGCTCCCACGCCGCCGGCGCCCGCCCCCACGCCCCCTGCGCCTTCTCCCAACAATCACGAAGACGGCATGGCACCCGACGAGGTTTGAGAAACTGTGCCTGAGACGTTTATGCATATTAAATGAAGGTATTTTAACCTTATTAAAATTATCAATATAATATCAATATATTTTTTAAACCCAATATTTTAAATATTTTATAGTAACTTCGGCTCTACCTGTCAAGTTGTGACCAAAGACTTGTGTTGGTTTATTTTTTTTTACTTTCCAAAGAGTCACTTGTTTGAAATTGATATATTTAGTAATATTAACAAGCATAACTACTTAACAAAGAGTAAGTAAACATAAAATAATATAAAAAAAAACATCCAATGTTTTATAGTTAAAATAGTTTCATTTGACATGCGGCCGGTTTGAGAATCTGTGGTCATCAATATCAATCGCTTAGTTGCTTTTTTCAGAGATTTTAAAGTTGTTTTTTATCTTTGGTCGGAAGTTTTCACAAAGGGATTCTTTTATGCATACAAATTCGTTTAGCACACACATACAAATAGATTTTTTTATGTAAATGACTTCTAAACAATTGGTTGATAACAGTTGTATAGGTTAATAATGTTTTTTTTTGTATCTGTGTATTATACTAAGGAGTGGAAGGGGGTTCTTCTATTTGGACCAATTTATATTTAGCTATGTGTCTAAATGATTTATGCTAATTAAAAAAATATCGTAATTATTAACAGTCTTAAAATTTTTGTTATAGTGCTTTTGTCATTAAAGTGTAAAAAGTGTCTGACAATTTTTGATATAATAGTTACTATTTTTTTTGCATGTTATTTCATTTACACACAGAGTTAATATTAAATGCTTCAAATCAACACATATAGGTTCTTAAAATATTATATCATATTTACATATAAATATAAAAAAAGGCTAAATTGAAAAGTGGCATAATTTTTTTAAAATAAACTTAATCAACGCGCCAAAAGCACTGGATGGCGCAAGTGTCGTCGGAATTTGCTAATTATCCGTAAAGTAAATTAGACACTTTAACTGCCCGTAATATAATTTTTTTTGTGCTACTTTTCTATTCAACCAATGATATAGAGAAAACAAATTGACAATAAGTTATTCTCAATACTATAATTATTTACACTACAATATGGTATATTTAAATGTTATAATAACCATTTAAAACATCACTTTTAAAAAAATATTATTTGTAAATAAGTCAACCTGTGCCTTATTATAGACAATTTTGTCACAAATTGGTTTAAATATGTACTATTAAAATAATATATATTGTATTTAGACATTTTCAGAGATTCTCTCAAAAGAAATGTTCTAATATTTTATGGATCTTTACAAGTGCGCATAGTTAGTAAATAAATGTATACAGATTTTTATATGGCAGCACTATACTTTAAAATATAATAAAATATTCAACAATTTTGTCATTTTCGAAAAATAAGTCTTTTTGAAGACATATTTTGCATTTGATGATAAATTTTTAAAATAAGAAGTTTTTAATATGTATTTTACTAGTTTATATTTACTGAAGCAATATATTATAATTATTTATTGTTTGATATTATTTAAATATAACAATTAAATAGAGCGAGGTGACTACAGATATAGTATTTCGCACTTCGTATGAAAGAGACTTTATATTATATAGCGTTAATTTTGTTACTCTGTAGCAAATTTTGTAGATGTCATTTTAAATCAAATAACGTTGATCACGTACTGAATCCTAGTTTTCGTAAAGTGAGCCCATTGTAAGATTAATATGTGAAATATTTTCATTTAAAACCACATTTAATATAAATATCATTTCAATTCACATTTAGCTTTAGTTTTTAAGAGTCCAGTAACATGGTGCTTTACTTTAATATTTATCGCTTCGAACTGACTCGTTTTTCTCTATTAATATTAACAATATCCGTTTATTATTACCCTCTACATAGATTTATTGGATGAACGTGCTAAGTTCCTGGTCATCACTTTGATAAATTAAATATAGCTCATTTAGGATTTACACATCATTTTAACTACTGAACTAGCACGGAATATATTCTTATGACGAAACGCTGGTCAATTTAACCTACTCTTTAAATATCTCGACATTTTGGCCATTTTCTTCATTAGTTTATTATGAAACACACAGTTATGATCTGGCAGCCAATAAAAAATTTTATAGCTTTGGATGTATACGTTGCGATCATAACTCGTTGGTTTTGACAGCTAGTCACGTCACTTGATTTTGACATTTGACAGTTAAGTTATGCTGTCTCTCTTCAGGCAGCAAGTATTATAGTTTAAATAAAATAGTATTATTAATTTGATTCTTTTTTTTTCCTAATTTTAAGATGGCGTAATTTTAGATGTTCTATTGTAAGACCATGACAAGGCAGTGTATGTATTTGTTTGTATGAAATGCTTTTTACCTTTGAGGGGTTTTGTGTAAATTATTTCTTGTATTTTGTATGTGAAGCTTCGTTTTGTATTTTTTATTTTCTCTTTTTTTTATTCTAACCGACGCGACGCAGGAATAGCGAGCTGTGTACTTATTGTTATTAGATACAACAATAATGTAACGAAATATTTAAATAACTTGACAATATTTATTATACTGTTCGCTTTTTAGTATTTTTAAGGTGCCAAATATATGAAATGCTCAATTTGGCGATTGTTTGTATTAAAAATTGTGGCGTTTATTGAATATTGCTAGCTAAAGTCGCTTTATATTAATTTGTATGACAGCCTGTCCCCATACTGGGATGGCTAAATAAACATGTTTTTTTATAGAAAATCCGCTGTCAAAATTGAAAATAGTAATAATAGCGCACAATAAAACAGTCAGCAAATGTAATAGAGATTGTGCATTTATTGCAGTGCGTAATTGGACTTGGTTAGATTTATATAATATATGTTTTTATATCAAATTCTTTGCGAGATTTGGATTTTTTTTAATGTATACATATATAAATCGAGATCGTGGCAACCGGTGTTTTTCGTATGTTTATTTGTCCAAAAAATTTTAATTGGTTGTTATAATAATCTATTTCAATAATAAAATAATGCTTTCTTTTATGTCAATAAAGTATAATTATAGATTTTGTTGTTGTTTTAAGAATTATATACGAATTGGTGCTAAGTGGAAGTGCTAATTGTGCTAAAAGAAAATATAAATGTTTAAATAGATTATTGAAAAATGGATCTCTTGATAACAGATTATATATCATCACTGTGTTTATAAAAAAAAAAAAATAGGTCTTACTATAGTTTTTTTATACATAAACTTGATAAATTCGAATATATAAGATTAAAAAAGTTTAATAATAAAAAAATTACAAGTATAAAAATAAATAGTAGTAAAATTTCATTTCATGCCTCAAAGCCTACTCAAACAAAGTTGAAGGCGACGATCAGTAATTAAATAAAACTAATTTAAGACACAGCGACGATATATGTATATTAATTTACAGATTTTTAACTTGTAATACAATTCTAATGGATTTAAAAGCAATTTTTGTATTTTAGAGTAATTTGGTCAATTTATAATGTAATAGTTGTAAGTGTCTTGTTGTTAATACTCAGATGATTGCAATATAAAAAAAGTTGAACAGAAATAAATGTCTATTTTACTATTTTCATTGTTGGTATTATTTTTTTGGATGATCCTAACCTAATCCTTCGGATGGTAGAAAAAAATATGAAGTTACAGAAAAAGAACACAAAAGTCAGACTACTCAGTATATTCCACATTAGTGTAACAGCAAGAAATAAATCACCAAAAGAAAAAAAACTGTTTGTGATTTACAGTCTCGTTTACCCCTAAATATTTGTATGTCTCGATTCATCGAGGGTTTCGCTTGAACTCGGAGATTTTAACTTCTCGATTAAAGCAAAGAAATCTTTTAAACCCAGAATCAAAAATCTCATTTTATCGTAATTAAAAGATAGATTTCCTTACTATCTAGGCTTTGATAAATTATTGTTGAAAATTTGTTAATTTCAATTCCTCCCTCTGGTAACCAAGCAAAGCGCAGCTGTGAGTTCCGCCACTCATTACGCAATGCCTCCGGAATTCGGCGGAAAGTGGGAAACGGAAAGGTCTTATGGGAACAGTGTCTTAAGAATAGGTTCCTCTTTGCCCACCCTGCTATGTGTGGGGTACAGCGTGAAACTAAAAACTATAATCATTAAAATCCGAAGTAGCTTCAATTAAATTTGGATAATTGGACAAATGTAGAAAAAAAACTTATAACCTCTTTATATCAACATATTTATTTATCACCATCAAATGCTTGATCAAACTGTTCACTAGTTATCTTTCTCTTCTTCAATTTCTTTATCAAGGCTACGTCGACTGCCAACTCTTGTAACTCTTCTTGTGTCACTGCTTTCCTCTTCTTACCTTTACCTGTTAAAAATATCATAAAAAAAGATTTGTAACATAGTTAATCGACCTAGAAACATTTTCACAGCAAAATGTGTGGCTTGGCCTTTTCGTTATGGTAAGTTATAGACTTCCAAGAAGACGGCATTTCCAGAAAAAGTAGTTTACGCTTCGTTTAATTCGTCTTGGAGATAAAAGAATGGCTACCAACGTACACTAATCCAACTTTTTAATCTAGCATGAATTTGTAACACATTAAATATAAATGTTTCTATTTTTATAATTATTACCTTGTTCATTGTGTTTTATTTTTAATTCTTTCCTTTTCTTTCTTTTCTCCTTCCTTTCATCTTTATTTTGTTTTGTTTGCTCCCATGGTTTGGTTTTTGCCTGTAAATTTAATGGATAATTTATATTATTGACGTGATAACGTTTTATAAATCGATGAAGGCCGGATGTACACACGAAGAGTATCTTTGTCACGTTCTGTCTCAGTTAAGCGTGCGAGCAAAAGCGCGAAACAAACGATAGAAAATTTATTGAAAAAATAACAATTTGAACTTCTGCAAAATTATTCAAACTAAGGATAATTCAGTAATAATAACTCAATTTAATTCAAGTATACAATTTTTCATCAATGTTTTCTTATGACATTATCACGTAAAATGATCGTCTGTAAGCTAACTTCACAAACAACCAGTTATTTTATTTTGAATTATTTTCATACACTTTTTTTAGAAAGATAAAGTCTACCTAATAGTTTGTATAAAATAAAGAATGGAGTGTCTTGGCCTACAAAAATATATATTCCAGTTATATATACGTATTATAGTATTACGTAATATATCGATTACCATTTTCTTTCTTTTCTTGGATGGCCACATTCCAGTCTTCTTATACTCTTCCAACTTCTGCAACCTGCTGGTTTCCTTTTGCTTGTCTTTATACGGTATACTATTAAAATCTATTTTATCTTTAGGTCCCACAAATTGTTTCTTATGTTCTTCCTTTATTTCGGGCATTAGAGGTAATTTCAGTAAACCGTAGCTAGTTGCTATATGGCCTAAGGGAAGTTCCTTTAGTTGCAATAATATATTGCATTCATGTTTAGAATATGACCGTATGTGCGAAACGAAAGCCTTTAGTCCTTTGTCTAGAACGGATCTGTCTTTTTTTTGTTGATCGTGTAGTATTTGTAGCACCTGTTGAAAATCAATCTTATGGTAAAGAGGTTTGTCTTATTGAATGCAATTGTCAATTTCAATTGAGCCGATTGATAAAATGTTGTTTTAATTTTCATTTTTCAAGTCACAAAGTCAGTTCTCAAAGTATGAGAAATTAAATAACTGATTGTACTTGTTTTTTTATTATTTTAATGGCGGTATGATTCGGCATAATTATTTTAAGCCGCTGTAGTTTTAGATTCAAATAATTTATTATGTCTTATGTATTTTAATAACAGAAGCTGTGGAAAAATGGTAATGCTGAAATCATTTTTACATTTATTGCCTTCTGGTACTGATTAAATAAAATTGTGTTGTTTTATCTGTATTTTATACTTTCGACTAATTTGAACGTTATCACTTAATCCCCTCGAATTTATTAGTGTGTAATTTCACATTCTGAATGGCTTTAAATGACATATATGTAGCTGTTTTCAGTTGGAGGCAATGGTAATAAAGAGCTCAGATGTTCCATCGTGAATAATTTGGTTAGCCTTTTATGATAAGATCTTCTTTTTTAGAAAATACTTTCCATTGAAGAAACAATGAATAAACAAAAACTCACTTTATCCTTCAATTTCTGAGTAATCTTTATATCATCACTGGATTCCCTCCAATCTGTCAGTTCCACTTTCTGATTAGCCTTTATAAATGGCACGTAGCTGTCTTCAGTTGGCAGCAATGGGAGTAAGGAGCAACCTGAAGCTCCACCTCGTGCAGTTCTACCAGCCCTGTGAACTAGTGCCGCTGGACTGGTTGGAGGTTCCCATTGAAGCACCCATTGTACTTCCGGTATGTCGAGACCTCTGGAAAAAAGAATTAAATTTTGAATGAAACATAAGTTAGTAACATTCATTTAATAATAATTTCGACAAAACAAAATTTTGAACTTTTTTTTTTTTTTTTCAGTTCTTTTTATTAGTAATATGAACTATTGTGCAAATCCTAATTTTTGCCTCAATGCATCAGCATTATTTCAGTTTAAAAAGTGGTCATTAAATGTTAAGCCTATCCTGACTATTTATAAACACTGTTATAGATTCGATCCCAACTCAGGGCAACACATTATTTTTATTTCTTTATTCTGACAAGATAAAGAGCTACTCAACACACATCACTCGTTCTGATAAAAAATGGAGAATGGAGTGTCTTGACATCAGATTCCCTCTGCCTATTCTATGTGCGATACAAAGCCATAATAGATAATAGAAAGCCAATAATACACTACCAGAAATGCTCCAAGTGTAAGTGTTTTTAAATACAAATTAAAGAAACGATTAATAAAGAAATTGTTTTATAGCTATAAGGAATTTTTAGAAATTAATGACATCAAAAATTAGATAAATATAAAAAAAAACAGTTATGTTATGTTATGTATCATGAAATGACTTGTTCTTTTAATGTATGATGTATTTTGTATTGCTTGACTTGTTATTACCAATAAATTATGATTATGATTATACAGGTAAAGCAGAGTAAAATATTGAGATGAGGGCAGTTGAACATAGCTTTATCTAATTAGCGCATGCACATGCAAAAGTGAAAGTATTTTTATTAAGGATTTAAGTATATATCAAATATAAAAATTATCTTATAGCTATAGATATATGTAAATAAATAAAGATATATGTAAAATTTGTTAAGATAGCTATGTTAAGAACTTGACAATATTATCACTAACCTTGCCAATAAATCCGTACACAATAAAATAGTATTATCAGATGCTCTAAAATTCTCCAAAATTTTGCTTCTTTTTTGTTTCATTTTCCCATGAATAGAAAATATTTTTATATCGGGCACAAATACCGGTAACACATCAGCCCAATAGTCGACACAGGCACAAGTCGGTAAAAAGAATAAACCTTTTAAAGCTTTTCTATTTCTAATAAAATTGAGTAAAAATAGAAATTTATCCTGTGGTTCTACAATTACGTAATAATTTTCTAAAGATAATGGAGTACTAATGGAAGATTTTTCTTTAACACTTATTAAAACTGGGTTCCTTAGACCAGCTCTGACCAAATCCTGAAGTTCCTTAGTTTGTGTCGCCGAAAACAAACCAGTTCGCCTCTGTCTGGGTAAATATTGTAGTATTGTTGTAAGAGTTGCAGTAAATCCTAAATCTAGTAACCGGTCAGCTTCATCCAGTACTAGAAATTCCTGAAAATAATTTTAAATCATATACTGTATAAATAAATGTCTATATAAATAATTAATAGAGAGTATATTTTATTTGCATTGTGATATATTCCAATGCTGTAAATAGTATGTATATTATACCAAATCTTTCAATCTTCCAGGCAAATTGAAATATTTTCTCTCTGCCAGTAAATCTTGAAACCTCCCAGGAGTACACACAACAATTTGAGCACCTTTTTGCATACTTTCCGCATCAGCTTCTATGGGTCTGCCTCCTACCAGTAATGATAGAGTTATATGCTTTAACTCAGGTTCTTCTAAGAATTGTTTAATTACCTGGAAAAAACCAGTAAAAAAAACAACATGATTTAAGATTATTATTTTTGACATCGAGTTGTGTCCGTAAACTTGCAATGTCTCAAACATTGGATAGTGTGTTGTGAAGACAGGATTTTAACTCTAGGGTCCCTCTGTTTTATGTGGGATACACAGTGAAGTGAAGAAAAAAGCTAAGAATTGTTCAGAAAGCTACTACCAGCTAAGAGAATAGTAGCCAATAGAGCCCCATAACTTAAACTGCTAAAGATAAAACATGAATCTAGAAAAGGTCTAAATCTTTCATAGCAATATAATACTTATATAGAATGTGTGTATTGTTTAATAATTACTGTATAACCTTGAATTTAAAGTAAAAGTCTGAGATCATTTAAGATTTTTTATTTAAAATTTGTCTTAAATAAAAAAACCTTATGAAATATTAATCAATATTTGAATTTACCATAAATATCTGCGTAGCCAATTCTCGAGTCGGAGAAATAATAACAGCATATACAAAATCTTTTCTCAATGGGGTTTCGTTTTCTCTTTTCATTAACATTTCTAACAAAGGAACCACGAACGCCAACGTTTTGCCGGATCCTGTTACAGCTTCAGCAACTACATCCTTACAAGACAAGATAAGAGGAATAACAGCCGCCTGTATGGGAGTTAACGTTTTAAAACCTTGCTTATTGATACAATTTAACACTGGCAGTGATAGCGCAGGTGTGACTTTTGACCACACCTTAATGACCATTTTCTTTTTGTATTTTTAACACTTATTAATGAAATCTTAAATGAAAACACTACTTTGCACCACATGAGTTTGACTTTGACATTTGTAGAATGTAGCGTGTGTAAGAATGACAATTGCTGTGACAATGACAACTAACGTCTGTCCTAAAATGGACAGTGGAAGGTTACAAATAATATAGTACCGTATACTCTATTATTGTAATGCTGTTAGTTTTTGTTGTTTTATATGCATTACATATAAAGTATGATATTTAAAATCATATTTGCAATTTGAAATCTTTTGGTTTCAAAACGCATTGTAATCGATAATCAATATGGCGCATGTTGATATGATAAATTGACAGCTGTGTTTTGTGATTTGTCTTTGTACTTAACGTACGTTGCGTTGTTATGTTTCTTTTATATCGCCAACACTTTAGGAACAGTTATTAAAATGACTAGACCGTTTGGCAATAGTGATAAACGATTTTCTATTGACGACGCCTTCGAGGAGGAGACTGATGAAGCTATAAAAGTGTACGGCGCAACGGGCGATAGGTCCCCTTTACAGAATAAATTTAAGAATGGAAGCGATTATATAGCGAGGTATTTGTTTTTCACCTAAACTTATATATCCTTATAACATTTCATTTAGAATATTTTATTAATTACTGTTTAACCATGCCTAAACTACCATAATGTTCATGACCTTTGATGATTAATCTTAATGGGGCAAAGGCTTTTGAACTGTAGCAAAGCCGTTTTTAGCGCCCCAGAGATCTGGCTTAGTTTCTAACACGCTAATTATACTAAGTAAATACTTATTAGAACCAGTGTGTTAATAAACAACGGTAGTCTTTGTAATACAAGTATTTCTGTAATTTGTTTTCAATGGTTGGTAAAATCAGTTTGCTTTGTTTTAAAAAAGTACATTTATTTAGCCTTGATAAATAGATTATGTGATGCAAATAAGGAAGCCTTATTAACATGCACAGCGGGTATATTTATAGAATATTAAGGCTTGCTTAATGTGTGATTCATTCATACCCTTTCATTTGTGTTCCCAATCTTATATAAATATTTTTTTAATGTAATGCTAACTTCAACAGCATATATACATATACAATATATTAAATAATTTCAATATTTTACAAAATAATTGATGGTGAAACATTTTTTTTAATAGTATTAATGCATAGTCATATGATTTAGTAAATTTAAATATTTGTTTAAAAAATAAACAAGAAAGTATTTTTTTACATAAAATTATTTCATTTCATATCTTTTTAAATTACCATATTGGTTTAACCTTCTAATTTTTTTTTATCTCATGGCTAGCAAGTTTTGTATTGATTGAATTTTTTGCATTTACTTGTAATGTTTTTTTATGAGATCCAATTTATTTTTTAGCAAGCCTTAATTTTTTTGCAAACAAGCAATTCTTGTAGAGAAGTGGATTATAACTTCAATAAACACAACTATATAATGTTTAAAAAAAAACTGTAGCTTTTATCAAGCCAAAATATAACAAAGAGAACATAGTGTAAAGACAATTTGTGCTAAAGTATATTTAAAAGAAGATGCTCTTAGCATTTAGCATCTGATTATAAACATGATAGTTTTGAGTTCCATCTTCACACACAATCAATTTACCTGTTCCAATATAGCATTGTGCCGTATTGGGTTCTTTAATTTAACACTCAATGTCTCATTTTAGAAAATGTAAAAAGGAGTGCCTTTACATTCGTTTTCTCTGCCTACCCTGCTATATCCAATATAATGTAAAAGTGAAAAATTTCTTTACTGAAGCTGGTTAAAGTATTATTTATCCAATGAACTTATGTAATATCATCATTAAGCAGCTACTATGTCTGACTGTATACTGAATAGTCAGTCATTGTGGTTTCAGTTCCCACATGAGGAACTGTTTATATTTAAATAAAATATTTTTATTTTGTCATTTCAGTTTGTTAAAATTATGTATAGATATAAAAACAAGGAAAAAAGAAATGATGCATTCATCACTAGTTCTTATGTCTACTCAAAATGCATAATTAAATGTATATTAACAAATTTCAAAAAAATTATAAACAAACCTAACCCTAAACTTATTCAACATTATAACTATCCAAATGTTACATTTATGCACAATCATCATTGTTCTATGTTTATTACGAAATATTTGTTATCTTAATAGGTTAAAGTCAAATCACATTAAAATTTTTACTTAAAATGCTAAGGTTCGTATTTATAAATCACTCTCAAGTCTGAGATCGATCTTGAGATGGCGTTTTCATTGATAGATTTAGAATTTATAAAAGAGAACGGCATTTCAAGATCGATCTCCGACTTCAGAGCGGTTTATAACAACGGGCGCCATTCTATGAAAACATGGCCGCCAGGGTTATGGAAGAATCCTTGGCTCCCGAAGCCCAGGCCGGTGGCTGCCGAGAGGGAGCACCGTGAGAATTCTCCCTACCCATGAATCCAATAATCCCACATAGCAGACTCGAGTTGCCACGATAAAAAAAATCTAAAAAAAACGTAATCACGTTCTGTCTAATGTATTAAAAAGGTCACTTTGCTTGTACCGTGTATGTTGCCGACCTTTTTTTTTCCACCTGACATTAGGTAATATCGGTAGCTCTTTATGATGCCTTAGCATTAATAAATATAAAGGTCATTATTGTTGATCAATATCGAAACGCCGATCAAAAGTCCATAATAGGTTATATTTGGATAATATTAATATTAGTATGCAATAGAGGCCAGTCTTGGTGCAGGGGCACAAGCTTGTGACTGTAAACGCGACAGGTGGGTTCCATTCACACTCGAGGAAATTAATTGTTTGATATTTTAATTTCTTCGCCCTGATGTCGAGGGCAAAGGGCGGCGTTGAGTTCCGCTATTCAACACGCAATGCATTTAGTATTCGGCAGAAACTGATGAATTTCTTTAGCTTTAGGTGCCCACTGCCTACCCTACTGTGTGCGGGATACCGCTTGAAGCTATATAGAAATGCAATAAATTTTGTTAGAGTTAAAATAAATGCCACTCCAAGCGATAGTTCTGGGTTCGGATCCTGTTCGAAGAAATAATTAAATAATCGGCATTACATTTCTACCGTCATTACGAAAAAGGGCACAAATAACATTTTGTAAATATCGAGAAAACGGAGTTTAAAGTTTTGTTGTTTGTGGTTTTGTTGAAAAAAAACGCCAATAACATTGGTTTTTCGAAAATGTGCAAATGTAAATACTTGCATTTATATAGTAAGTATAAGACCATAGCATTGTACAGTTGTATTTTTAATGTGTATGATAAATAATTCGTTTCTTTTCTTTCAACTTAAAGTAAAAAATAAGTAAATTCCGAAATATTACGATTTAAAGGCACATATAACCAAATGCGCCTTTTCTTCTAAAACTTTTGTGCAATTCAAGACAGTTAAGATGAAAGGGCACTTTTATTCAAATATGCCTTTTCATTGTAATTAGGAACCATTAAGTTATTATAACAACTATATATCAATCAATATATTGATATACTAGCGGACGCGCGCAGCTTCGCTTGCTTATTTAGGGGTGAATACTAATAAACCACGAAACATGTGTTCAATGAAATATTTTTACGAGTCTACATTTAAAAGTTTATTAAAATCGGTGGCGGTTTAAAGATTTTCCCATACAAACTTTCAACCCCTTATTTGCACCCTTAGGGGGTGAATTCTAGAAAACGATGAAACACATGTTCAATTAAATACTTTTAAAAATCTAAATTTCAAATTTTATAAAAATCGGTGCCGATTTAATTTTTTTTCCATACAAACTTTCATCCCCTATTTCACCCCTTTAAGGTAAAAATTTTACAAAATCCCTTCTCAGTGGATGTCCAGATTACGAAAGTAAACGTCTCTCCAAATTTTACGTTTCTACCATCAGCGATTAGGGCTGTGCGTGCGTCTTACCTAAGTCAGTGAGGACAAGTCCTTTTATATATATAGACTAGTGGGCCCGGACGCGGCTACGCCCGCTTGAACTATACGATTATTTATTAAATATTTTTATGAAATTATTTTCGGTTTTCAATAGAATTTGTAAGAAAATATACGCCTAAATAATTAAAATAAGTTAAAAAAGAATAATAAGTGGAGATTTATTATTAGAAAAAATATCTGAGTAACCGAAATGAACAAACAAAAGAAGTAAAAGTAACTAAAGGAAATTCTTAATATTAGAAAAAGTACCTAAAGTTTGCCGTGCGCGCGTACTAAACATTTTTCTATATTAAATTACGCTTTTTCAATTAAATATTTTAAAAAATATAGAGGTGTGTAAAAGTAATATCTCACACTGTGCCCTTTTGCTGCACTATAACTTGCAATATGGTGCAGTTGTGCCCTATAGGCTTATGATATCTCTGTTTATATTATTACTAAAAATACTCAAAATTTTAGGCAGATAAATCATGTTTTCCTGATGCCGAATATATATATATAATGCAATTTTGAAAAAATGTTACTTGTGCCTCTTTTCCTTATGACGGCAGATTTGATTTCGTTAGATAACATTGCGGCGTTGGGCTGTGCAATTCAAGACGCATTTTCTTAAAATGAATAAAAATATGTAGACGTACGTTCTATTGCTTTGTTTTATCTTTGCGCCATTTCGTTGCCTAATTTCATTTTAGATTCTTATCAAATTGAAATCTAAATTTTGAAAGTAAATTGTGTTCTCTTATAAGAGATTACGTTGCTCGTTGTACTAAACATCTGTGAGTAGAAGATTCGTTATATCAGCTTCACGTTGTATTCCTCACACAGGCAGGCTAGGCAGAGATTGCACTGGGCATTGAGACACTCCTTCCCCATTTTCCTCCGAATTGAAAATATTCAATATTTGATTTCCTCGAATGAGAATCGAACCCGTTCATAGTCACACACCTGTGCTCCTCCTGCGCCACGACTGGCATCTGAAGATTTATTCAATACAACGCAACGTATTGTAATTAAATATACTTTTTTACATTTACTTGCAGTGACTAATGTGACTTTATATTGTTGAGTTATTAGAATTACAGGCTATCGTGAAATAGTAAAATAGCGTCTGACTGTAAACGTAATGGTTGTGGGTTCAATCCTCACGTGAATGATTTTTCTTCATTCTCTGCGCGTTAACGTCCCCGACATAACATGTAATCTCTCAAATTCGGGCGGAGAGTTGAGAATGGAGTATTGACACTAAAATTTCTTCGTTTATCCTAGTATATGCGGCATGATGGGTGAATCTGAAACAAATATAATTCTGGAAAACAGCATAGGCCTATGTTTTCTATAACGAATTTACTCAAGTGCGAAAGTATTTGAAAGTTTAACGTATAAACTACGGCTCCTTAATACATAAAGATAAAACATAGAAATTATTTATCAGCATTTTATGGGATAATCAAGATATACTAGTAACGTAATACTTTGTTAAGCACTTTCTGGTAATTTAAAGGCATATCGTGTTTGAAAGGGAGTTAGTTACTTGAACTTCATATTATCCGAGGAAAATGACAATTATTATAGAATTACTTCTGGGTCGAATCAAAACCACTATTTCTTTTATTATAATTATACATCTCATTGTCAACAGCAAGGTCTTACTTTATGTCTTCCCCATTTTCATTGTTTTCATAAATAAATTTCTTTTTGTCACACACATAATACATATATAAATTAAATGTTTTTCTTTGTTTATATTGACTAAAAAAAACAATAGTCTAATATAAATATATACAAATTAATAAATTGCAGATAAGGAATAGAAACTAGCTTACTTTATTTATTTTTTATTCATATGGAAACCTCTTTTTATATAGCAGTAGGTAGCATGCAAACATTCTGGCAAAATATACATCTTATTTAAATATCAACATTATAATCATCATCAAGTAAGTATAATATGAATACCAAAATACATGTAATGGTTACCACACATGTAGATAACGGCGAAAAGTGTAAATAAATATACATTCTTCGTTTAAGTCATTGACTCACTGTGTAAAAGGTTGTTAAATAATTCAATTAGCCAAGCGATAACAAAAAAGCCTTGATAAAATGTTTCTTTTATTATAAACGAATATGCAGCAATTTTAAGAGTTAAGAGTTGTCTATGACACTAGTTCTTCACATTTTTGAGATACCTATATATCATTTATGAATCGAATAACCAATAGCGTTTTCCTTTAGACGCTACATAGAGACACATCTACCCTTTTGGTGCCAGAAACCAACGTCGCACCTTTTCCAGAAAACAATAGATATTTTCATACATTTAAATATATGTAGATAGTAGATACTTCAACATTCCTTCCTAGATGCGTCATAATAATATCGCTACAATTGAAATATTTTTTAAAAGGACCTTGGTTTAGCGCCTTAATTAAGATGACTATCTTAGATGAAATAGTGTAACGCCAACTCATAAAAGACGACTAAAAATTTGTGAAAACAAAAAAAAACGGGAACTTTTCTCTTCTTTCCTTTTTTTGGTCCGTTGAGTGGCGAAATTCATCGCCGCGCTCTTTGCCTCGTTATAAGCGAGGGAGGATGAGAGTATATCATTTTCAAAGCTACTGCTGTGGACGAGTTGTTTTTGTTCCTTTACTTAAACTCCCCTGCCTACCCTGCTGTGAGCAGGATAGATTGTGAAGTTAACGGTAGTGAACTAACACCATTTATTTTTTAATTATTTCAGCAAAACATACAAATGTTCAGAGGACACGACGTCGCGTGACTCAGACTCACTCATCCACGAATACGTAGAACCGACGCAATCTCTCTACTGCTGGAACCATCCGAAAGTTAGGGAAAATTGGAAAACAGTATGTGCGGCGGTCATACTGTTGTTGGTCGGCGTTGGTCTCCTGGGTATGGGAGCCTTCGCTGTGGCGGAGCCCGACAATGGGCTGCAAGGTGCAGTATTCTTCGTCGCCGGCATGATTTGCTTCGTCCCTGGCGCGTACCATGTGGTCTATATCTGGTTAGCCGCCCGAGGCCAAAGAGGCTACGATTTCTACCACCTCCCACTTTTTACTTGATTTCCTTATGTAAATCTAAAGTTTTTTAAGTAAAAACGAAATTGACACGCTCTCTATTACCTATTGTCGCCGAAAACTTCTTTTAGGGCTAGCTATCGAATTATTTTATCTGTACCCGCGAATCTTTAGTGATATATTGAATCTGTATTTATTTCGTCCTGCATTTGACATATTTTCTAAACGAATACTGTCCAAGATTTTGTATGTATGTAAGTCATTAATTCACACCTTCGAACCAGCTGTGATTCATTGTTTCATCTCGTAAACAATTAGCTACAGGGAAATATGATGGCGTCAAACCATTAGAATTTGATTTAATTTTAAGAATTGTAAGACTTAAGCTGAACCGCAATTGGCTCGATCGTGTGAATCATACTTTTAAAAAAATAATAATAATAAAATCATTTATTATTATACTTATTAAATTAAGGCCCGAAAGGGGAAACGTATTTAGAAATTCTTGAAGTGCCTAGTCAATATCTATACATTGATATTGAAATATCTAGTTTTGTTAGGCAGTATATTTATAGGCACATGCGTAATTTTGTTTGTATAAATGGTGTTCTTTTTTTATGAGAAATTTGTCCCACGTTTTATAATTTAAATGCCTAGGTTGTTTCTCTTTTAATTTTTAAACATAATAAAATCGTAGTTAATGATCTCTAATATACATAAGTGATTATTTTTTTTTATATTTATTTTACATCTTGTGTAAAATTTAAAAATTATAAGTTTCTACTAACAATTTCTATTTGTTTGGTACTAATTAATTTATTTTATTTTCGTTTATTTATTGGAATCACACATATTGAATAAAGCTACTATTCACTGATGGCAAAAAAGTAACTAAAAAAACTAAATAACAAAAATTAAGAATACGTGAAAAGTAGTTTTATTTAATAAAGATTAACATGCCATTAATATTTTAAATGCATATTATTTTTATTTATTCCTTAATTTTTCCTAAGAATCTATGGTTTTTTCATTATTCACAATACTTTTAGCGAAAGTATTAAAATAAGTTTTATTGTCCGCCATAGACAGTGTAGTAGTATTATCTCTGTTACAAGATAAGAACAGAAAGAGAACTTTTTATTTCGTTACATTTTTTGAAATAATATACTCCCGTTGTGTGTAAATTTAAGTTAACATCAAGAAAATCCTAAATTTATTAATTTTCATCTTGAAATTGGCTTCATGATGTATGAACTTTAAATGTCAAAAAAATCTTTAAGATTTATTTGACCCTCACATAGGGGCATGAATTCTTTTCATTTCCAAGCTCTGTTAAAAAGACATAGCGCGGCGATGAGTTTCGCCACTCAACACCACTATGTAAAAAATGAATTGATCAATAAAACTTTTAAAAGAATCTTTATTAGTTTACTACGCTACTAGTGCCTCAAATAAAGTTCTGTTCTTATCATAACACCTTGCAACTTTAGTATATTAATTAATAAGTTTATTTCATATTATTATGCATTTGTAAATTAACAGGTTATGAGGCACACTAGACATGTCAATTAGAATTTAATTTAACTATTAAATTTAATGTTTAAATCCTAATTGATGTTTCTGACTACAGTTGCATATGTTATTTAACTCAGTTTGACCATTTCTTTGTATTGTTAATAATTTTCGTATAACATACTATTTTGTCATAATAAACCTGGCCCATAGAAAATAATTTCTATGAAATTTTAGTTACTGGTAATATTTTCACATGCAAATGTAATTATATCTAATTATTATAATTAATATGTTATTGTTATTAAGGCCATCATAGCGCAAGGGCACAAGGGTGCAACTGTAAATGCAACATCTTAGGTTCCATTCCCACTGGGAGGAAGGAAATGTGGCATATTTTCATGTAAAAATATGATTCATAAACCTTTGAGGCTGTTAGGAAACAGTGGCATAACATCTGACTGTAAATACGACATCTGGTAGCTTGATTGCCACTTTAAAAACTCTTCCTGTGCCTCCGCTGTCTGTCCGTCTATCACCACTCAGCAGGCTATATCACATGAATACAGACAGCAGACAGTTGAATTTTCTACAAATAATGTATTTGTTGCTATACTATAACAACATACTTAAAAGCAGAATAAAATAAATATCTAAAGGGGCTCTCATACAAGAAGCTAGTTTTTTTGCTGTTTTTTATAAATAATGGTATAGCACCCTCATGCGAGAGTTCTACTCGCATTTGGCTTGTTCTTTATGTATATCTGTTTACATATACTAGTTTCATTTTACTCTATTGCTCATTCTATAATTGTATATTTTATCTGTATACTATTTTTTACTGAAGTAAAGAGAAAATTATTTAATATTTTAATAAAACCTATACAGACATGATAAATAAGGAATTAATCTAAACTTTTGCGGTAATAATAGTTTTACTAAGTCATTAAAATATTATTGTTAAGATTTTTGTACCTTAATTTTATTACCCAGTTAGTTACCGCCCCCCCAAGTGTTTTGTGCTTTCTAATTCTTTTTGACTGATTTTGTGTTAGTGTTTCTCATTGTCTTAACGTCATAATTGATTGTTCCTTACTCTTTTCTCTAGTTGAATTAGGAATTAATTGTATGTATTGATTAGATGAAATTGTAAATATTGGTAATATAAAAATAGTAAAACCTGAAGAGTTGTATTATTTATAACCCAGCTAAATTATAAGAATGCATACATGGTAATATTTTTAACTGTGTATAATCATACACTGAATAATAAACTTAAATCTTAAATACAATGACTAAAAAAATTCTTGTCATAAAAATGCAGTTTTTTCTTGTGCAGTGCAGTTTAAACACAGCTTGTATTTAACTTCAATTTTTTATAATAAAACAAATATTTTATGTTAAGTGTTTTCTTGCCACTCTTTTTAATTTAAAATGTTGGAGAAACCTAAGTTCTCCATTCCAGTTTCTCAATACTTCCATTTGCTGGACATCCGTAAGGTCCGGCATTTCCAAACCGCAGGTTTCAAATTCTTCTAGCTCTCTCTTCTTCGTTATGTTAATGACGTCCTCTCTGCTTGCATGCTGACGACTTTTCCGTTGCCCTATCGAATTTTTCAAAGCAATTTGCTCTAATTCCTCGTTAAATCTTGATAAATATGTTTCTATTAAACTAAGTATTTGTTCTTTAGTTAGAGTAACACAGCCTTCAGGTATCTTCTGTTTAAACCACAAAATCTTTTCACCAATTAAATTTTGTTTGATATGGGTACCAAGTTTGTTATTATTTTTCTTTTCGTTTTTGACCATTTTTTTGGCCATGGATATAGTTTTTCTACTGTTTGGATGTTTTAGTTTGTCAATATTTTTAATTTTAGGCATTTTGTAATATTATGATTATTAAATAACAATTAACAACGAAGAAAACACGTGTTTCTGATTATTTAGATACACTATGAGATGTCACTAATGTCACTTTCCTTTGGCAAATAGAGATGGCATAGATATAAAAAAAAACTTTAAAATACAAATAATTAAGAAACCTATCAAATAAGAGCATATAGGGCATAAAATAAACCAGAACCTTAGATTAATATTTATAAGATTTTCTTTATTTTATAAGTTGTCCCTACTATAGTAGCCAGAGAAAACGGAACTCCAAACACTACTCGAAAAACAGAAGACTTTTCAGAAGGAACACCGTACTTTTTTCACTTCGTACACTATTTTAATTGACCCATACATGTCCTCTGGGGGTCCTCGTGCATTTTACATGGCCTTCCTTCAGTATCGTAAAAAAATCAGCATTACATTGTATCCCGCATATAGCAGGAGAAAGGGAGCAAAGAGCAAGAGAACCTAGTGTTAAAACATTCCTTTTCCCATTTTCTGCCGAATTCTGGATTGCGTGTTAGGTGGAGGAACTCAACTCCACATTTCGCTTTGACTCCAGAGCGAAGAAGTGAAAATATAAATTTAAAATAAATCTGGAATTTCCGCGAGTATTGATCAAACCCACAACCAGTCGCATTTACCATCACACACTTGTGTTTCTGCGCTACGACTGTTCACTGATCTAATGATGATGATTAATATAAATTAAAATAAATAGTATTATTCGCGACACTCCGTTACTACTTCAGTTAATACGCCTAAAAGCCAAAAACATAAACAAACAAGTAAAATGTCATATATATTTTGACAAATGAGCAATACTCAAGTTTGTGAATTTGTATATTTTATTTTGTAATCGGCCGGAGGTTGTTTTTCTTCGTATTTGTTATATGTCTTTGTTGTCCTCATTCATCTTACACATTCTGTCTTCTAATAATCTAAAATGATCAGAAGACCAAAACCTGGCGACAATGAAGATGACATTCTTCTAATGCAAGAAGAATTCTTAAAGGATAAAAACTTTCAACCGGCAGCACAAGTAGTTAACTTAAGGAAAACAGAACATCAAACTACTAAAAGAAGCCCAACTACTTCGGGTATAAGAAAACCTTCAAAATATGCACAGACTAAAGGATTGGCGAATAATGAGAAACGACCACGTATAGAAACCAGTACTGGGGCCCTCATGGGTAACATTTTAGAGAAGAACATGGATGAAACCGAAGAAAACCCTCCAGAACCTGAAAATGACAAAGTATACTATCCAAAGGTTATACCAACAATTCTTGGTGACATTGTAGAGAAAAATTATGATACTGTTCTAAACTTAGAATTCAAAATGCCATCTAAAGGTTTCCCTGAGATAACTAAGCGAGATCCAAATATAAAACCAGGTGATAAAAGCATTCATGCAATTCATTTAGAAAAATTAAATGAAGAAAAAGAAGTGAAAATGGAAATTGATCAATCATCAATATTAAAATCTACACTAAATAGTATAAGTCAACTAAATATTCCTAAACAAAGCTTTATTATTTCAAATCAAGAAGCTGATACTGTTCACACTGAAAATATTAAAGTTTTAAATGAAATGTCTGAAGAACAAATATTGCAAGAGCAACAAAAATTACTTTCTACTTTAGATCCAAAATTAATTAAATTTTTAAAAGAAAAACGAAAACAAACCAACACTACCACAACAGTTGAAAATCCACCAAATCTATATTCTGTGGATAAAATGGATACTACTGAGACACCATCTGAAAGTAATATAAATAGAAATGATAATAAATTAGAAAATGATTCTCTTTGGGAAAATGATATTTTATCACACCCACAAGTAAGCAGATGGCTTCATTTTGAAAATTTAGAAAAAGATAAATTAGAATGGATGAGAGGTATTGAAGAGAGTGCAAAAATCAAAACAAATGAACCATATGAAGCAAGGTTTGATTTCAAGGGACACTTATTGCCATATACTATAGAATATACAGAAAAAACTAAGTCTTTATTTCATCATGGAGATGAGCCTCATAGGCCAGGATATTCTATAACTGAACTCATTGAACTGTCTCGCTCAAGTGTTACCCAACAACGAGTAATGGCTCTAAATACTTTATCTGGAATCCTAGAATACAACAGTACAGGCATATACAAGGACATTATCGAAATACCTTTAAGTAAATTTTTTTTTATTATTAGATTTGCTATAGATGAAAATAAAATTATTTTGTTAGAACCTGCATTAAAAGCCATGAGAAATTTGCTTGTGAATAGAATAGATGAGGCATGCCTTGATGCTATGATAGGTTTTGAAGAAGGCACTTTTCAACCATGTCTGGAAAATGATAAATCAGAAATTGAAGATTTGGACTCCAAAGAGACTGAATTACAAGACTTTCATTTAGCAGAAATAGATCTTGTAACAGCTATTTTAAGAACAGACATTTTGCAAAGAATATTTTATATTCTAGACAGTGTCAAACCTTCTTTTAACTGTGTACAATATGCACTACAGATATTAACAAGATTATCAAGAAACTCAATAGAAACAGCCAGAACTATGGTTGATACGGGTCATTTAATAAATGCTATAATAAAATATTTCATACCAACAACAAGTATAAATTTTAAATTTGATCCAAATATAGTATATAAGAAGCCAATTTTAGCTGCATTGAAACTAATGAGGATTCTATCATTACAATGTAGAGAGATAGGAGAAATCTTAATATCAAAACATGACTTACTTAAACCTATATCAGAATATATAAGCTCTGGAGTTGATGGCACGTATGGACTACGATTACAAATAGAGGCATTCTGTATTTTATCAAATTTGCTAAATTACGGACTTGGAATAGAAAATGCATTGTCAGTATGCCCCCTTATAGTCACAACATTATACAAACATGTCCAAGGGACAGATGTGTATATCAGTTCTTCAGTAATATCAGCTACCCACGCAGCTGTAGTACTGCAGCTTATTAACAAACTTTTAAACTGTAACATGCTCAATTTACATGGGTATAAACAACAAATATATCCATTATTAAAGGAAGGAGTTCAAAAATGGCTAATGCAAACTGCTCATTTGGATAATTTCACATGTGGACATTTGAGGCTACTTTGTTCAGCTCTCGACTGTTGCAAGACAATTTTACAAAATGAAAAGGTTACTTTAAAATTCTTAAATGATATTTTAAAAACATTGGCAATGTCAAATGGATTTATTGTTCTTATAAATAGTCTTTTATCTAGCTCCAATCTCCTCTCTAATATAGATGAGAATGATTTGTATTTCATTAAAAATCTTGTAACTCTAAAAACATCTGTAATAGATTCAGCACAAAAAGTCCTCCCCATGCTGAATATAGTTTCACCAATACCGTTTTTAGTATCACTATTTAAACTGTTAAATGTAATTGCTGATAAGGAAATAGGGAAATTATATGTAAATCAAGTTTTGAACTATCTAACACAATTATCAAAGAAGACACCGAGTCTTACTAATCATTGGTTTTCCAGAATAGAAGTTGAGTTTGTCTTTAGCATTATAAGGCTGGCCGTACAAAGTGATATTTCAGAAGCCATAAAAGACCTTATATATTCTGTTGCAAATAAACTGTGTTACATTTTGAGAGTTGACAAAAAATATGAGTTAGAATATTTATTTAAACATATAATTTTTAACAAAGAATGGTTCACAGCTGAAAGATTGTTTAATCTTGTATCATTGTCTGAGGCTAACAACTTTAATAAAGCAGTAACTAATATTGAAAATATAAAAGTTTGTTATAGTAGAATTATTAAACTAAATGATTTTGTAATAACTGGTAATATTGTATTAAGGCAATGGCAGGAGCCTGTACTGCCCAGAGACTGGATATATTTACCAATTTTGTCATTATATAGCGAAAGCCAGGATGTCAAACCTACACCTACTGTACTTGGTGACCATGCAGATAAGGTTACAAAACAACAAGCTTTAGAAAAAGAAATAATAGTAAGATGTAACTTAGAATGGATTTTGTTTAATGAAATATGTTTCCCTGATCTCCTAACTGACATCAGTCATACAGACAGATTTTGTAGACTAATGTGTGTCTTTCTCTGCGATAATTCCTTATTTTTGGATGATCAAATCAACATTCTTTTGGAGAAATGCTTGCAAATCCTTTACAAGAAGAGTGATAAATTTAATTTTGATAAAGAGTTGACTGGTTTGCATAATTTCCAAGATTTTTACACTCAACTATTGGAACAGTTTCAGTCAGTCAGTTACGGAGACCATTCATTTGCGTCGTCTATTTTAGTTCCAATTGCTCAGAGGCACAATGTTAAATGGCGTAAATTATTATGGTCTGAGTATGCAGGTTGTCTCAGAGCCTTAGACTGTCCAGAAAGTGAATTGTGTTACACATTAAATGAATATCTACATCCAGAAGAAACAGAGGAGACTCTTTTGAAATCTTATTTTAGAGCTTTGTCAAGCAATTTACTAAGACCTGGAACGATTGCGTATAAAATCGCACAACATCATGTTGAATGCTTTAAAAAGAGAAAAATTGATACTGATTAATTGTAATATGTATAATGAAAAAATGTGTTTAAAAAAATTGTAAATATTTGTTAATAAAATTTTATAGGACATTTATGATTTTTGTTATTTTGTCTTATGGGTGCGAATAAAAAAAATAATAATAAAAAACTACAGGTCCCTTTCAGATTTAATTGGTTGAAGAATAGATACCGACTGTTAATCTTAATGAAACATGGGCTTGTTTTTAGTTTTATTCAGTCTGGATTACATATCCAATGATACCTCAAATAAATATGTAAATCATTTCAGCGACTTTAGTTAAAGTAATATTCATTTACAGTTTATATCTGATGAATATATTAAATTATATTAATATAGAAAGTTTTTAAATTACCAAGATTTTAATGTACCTACGTACACTATAAAAAATTAATAACTTTGATTTATCCTTTACATAAGTATATTTCAATAAATACCAGAGAGAGATTGAGAACAGTCATGGCGCAGTGGCACAAACGTGTGAACTGTTTTCGTGGCAGGTTCTTGGTACGATTCCCACTCGAGTAAATAAAAAAAATTGTTTCATCGCTCTGTTGTCGAAGTTGTTGTGCGACGTTCATTTCTGCCACTCAACACGCACAGACTCCAGTTTTAATACTAGGTTCCATCTACCTACCCTGCTACATGCGGTATACTGCCTAAAGTTAAAAAAAAAAACGTAACAAGATCTCTCTTACAAAAAAACAATATTACAATTTGTATTGTAAAGTTCGATTTAAGTCTGCTTGCAGTTCAGAACAAATATGACAATATGACAATCAATGTGGAAGACACGACGAGATTGCGCGATTTTTAACACGGCGTCATTTTTAAAGCTTGATTTTATTGTTTCACTCTTACTGGTAAATTGTATAATTATGATGTTAACTTTTGATTTATACAAATTTCTAGATTTTTATCAAACAATCAAGTTTTATTTCAATATTTTTTTTTTTTACAATAACTGATTATAAATAAAAAAAAAGAATTGAATGAATTGCAATGAAACAAAAAATATATAAATCGAACGCATCAAAATTTTGGCGCGAAGAAAGTAATCAAACTTGACAGTTTAAACTTTGAAAGGACGAGTTTGACAATTGTCCTATAGTGTTTTTAGCAGGTGTTTTACTTTCTACTGTTATATTTTATAAAAGCATGTCTTCGTAGCATCGTCTTAATTTTGAGCTTGTTTAGCACAAAAAATGTTTATAGAAGATATTAAAAATGATTTTTATAATGTTCTTCTAGGCAACGTTAGTATATCAAGTTTGTAAAATGTTTTATATTGGTTATTGTTATTTTCAATAATAAACTATTGTTCCAGAGGGTTTTACTTCTAGTGCATTACGATGTTGATGCGATTTGTGCGTGCAAAATACTACAAGATTTATTTAAATGTGATAATATTTCGTACACTTTAGTCCCAGTTGGGGGTATATCTGAATTGAAAACTGCTTACGACGAAAACAATGAAGAAATCAAATATGTTGTACTTGTGAATTGTGGCGGGACCATAGACTTAGTAGATATACTACAGCCTGATGAAGATGTAGTTTTCTTTGTATTAGACTCTCACAAACCAACTGATATTTGTAATGTATATAGCGATGGTCAGGTAAGATATTTAAGTACTTTTCTTACTTTCACGTTGCCCTCGTATAGCAGGGTAGGCAGAGGGAACCTAATGTTAAAATACTCCATTCCCCACACCACTCCATTCGTGTCACATCACAATGTTTCAAACAATATTGAATGGCAGCGCTCAATTTCATATTTTGTCTTGTTACCAGAGCATAAAAATAAAAATAATTGTTCCCACCAATTAGAAATCGAACTTACAACCTTCGTAGATACAGCGAGATGATACGCTGCTCTGACAATTTGATATTTGTATTTAATAACAACAGAATTTATGTAAATTATTACTTCTAACTACACTACTTATTACAATGACTCCAGAATTCAGTGGTAAATGGGGAATGGGAACACAAGTGTCTTAACATTAGGTTCCCATGTACATGTTCCCGCTACATGCGGAAATAGTGTGAAGAAACAAAATTATAACTAAACTAAATTATAACAAAAAAAACTATTATAAAATAAATCCATGGTAGTAATTTTAACTGTTTTTTTGTTATTCTAGGTGAAGCTTATATACAAAGATGAAGGAGAAAACATTCCAAACTTTGATGATATATTTAAAGACGATGAGGAAGATGAAGTAAGTGTTTTAACAATAGTTTTAAAAATATTGGTAAAATACCTTGAAAATTTTGTAACAACTACATTTGTATATTTTTAAGTGAGGGTCACAGACAAAAAAGCTACAAAAAAAGACAAATTACTGCAAGAAGTAAATTACTCTTAGTTTCGATACTTTATAGCTTCATGCTGGTTTCTGTATAGAAGGGTAGAGGAAAGCTAGTATTAAGACATGCCCAATGTACCACTAAATATTTGAGACATAGTATATTAAGAGGCAGAACTCAATGTTGGTCTTTGTCATGTCACCAGAGTGAGGAAAAGAAAATATTAAATATAGTATTATTTTGTATGTATATTGGATTCTAACCCACAATTGTCACAATTTATAGTCACACATACTTTAAGATTCTTTTTTATTTTGTTACAGGCAGAGGAATCTGAAGGCAGGGAGAGTATCGAAGCTGTTGTGGAGAAAAGGCGGGAGAGAAAGGCTTGGGAGGAGAGACGACACACCCTCATGTTCAATTACACACAGTTCTCTTATTATGGGAAACCTGTAAGTAATTATTTATACTGTATATTTTAAAAGATAAAGATAAAGAGGATAAACATGTATGGAATTAATGTCTATTGAATGTCAGACAGGATAGCTGCCAGCTAATGTAATAGTAAAATATACCATTGATTTTGAAAAGAGCAACTGTTGAGTTTCTTGCCAGCTCTTCTCAGCAGAACTGCCTTCCGAACCGGTGGTAGCTTTTTGTTGACATGTACATTTTTTTTTATTATTTGACATTACGATTCAAAATTGCTTTTATAGTTTATTTGAATAAAGAATATTTTGAATTTGAATTTCAATAGGGTTACAAAATGTTAGTTGAGGGACAGAACCTTTGAACATGCTATGTAGAAAATATGATGGTGTAAGGGTGTATCAGATGGTCTTATAACTAATTTTGTTATGCCTATTTATACTAATATAATAAAGCGGAAGAGTTTGTTTGTTTGTTTTGTATGAAAGCTGCATTCTTCAGCTATAGGCTATAGAACATTACATTACACATATAAACTAATATATTTTAAAGTACTTTCTAATTTGGCATGCAATTTATTCTGCCATTTTAATAACAACCGTCCCGTCGCTACGCAACCGTTACCGCGGCATTTCGATATTCATCCTTATGAAAATAAATACAATAGTCACTCTTAACATTTTATCTAGATTGAAATTATAATTTACTGTATAACATTCTAATAAATAATTAAGGATGATGAAGATGTCACTGATTCGGAATGACCTAGCCTTCGGGCGGCATAGTATGTTGAAGATTTATAATTTTTCAAACTTTTGTTAATTTTATGTAATTATTTGCTGCTTATAATTAATTTAAAGTACACTTTGGTTCTCTTCTTCTTTTCTTGGTGTAGTGTAAAGTTTGGTCCTGGGATTTTATTTGATATTGCTCGCAAAAATTATCCTATTTAATATAGAAAAATGTTAAGTTATTTCATAGAGCCGTTATCTATGTGCGCCCGCACGGAAAACTTTAGGTACTCCTTCTAATATTAAGAATATCCTTTAGTTACTTTTCCTTCTTTTGTTGGTTCATTTCAATAACTCAGATATTTTTTCTAATAATATGTCTCTACTTATTATTCTTTTCGATTATTTAAGCTAATATTTTCTTACTAATTCTGTTTAAAACTGATAATAATTTCATAAATATATTTAATAAATACAAATTCAAAAATAAAACAGGCGTAGCCGCGTCCGGGTCCGCTAGTATTAATATATTTTGGGTGTAGTACAGCTAAAAAAAAAAATATTTATATATATTTTTTCTTATATAAATAATTATATTCCAGAGTGCAATCATAACTCTAGAACTGGCAGTTCTGATCTCCCGCTGTACCCCCTCAGTGTTGTGGAGTGCGGCAATTGCTAGTTCGGCACACTCTGCCTTGCATCTCCGATCTCCGGCCCGAGCTCTATTAGATACGGAACCTTTGCATAGATATGTGGCTGCACAGAGACATGGTGATAATGGGTGCATAGTGAGTACTGGTTACTTTTTTTTTTCAATTTTTGTTTTATTTGGTTTAATAAATAATAGTTAGCGGTAAAGATTATTTATAGATTCATAAGAGAAAAAAAAACATATTTTTGACTTACTTTTATTGGATTGAGCTGGAACAAACTTATTTTATAAATTAAAGATATATTCCCCCAGTCAGCTCGCGTAGCCATTGAGAAAGACGCGTGGCTGCCGCTGTATCGCTGCTGGTCGCTGGAGCGCGCGCTCTCACACGCCGCCTGCCTCGCGCCCGCCCTGCGCCTGCACGCGCGCTCTGGCGCCGCCCGCCTTCGCCAGCTGCTGGCTGACATGGGGTGAGTGAGTGAGTGTGCTGGCCGACACGACCGACACCGCCGACACGCGCCCTACTAGCGCGTTGATCTTAGTTCTAAAAATAATGATAAATATTGTTCATCATCATTATCAGTTTGTCTGCACTTCCAATATTTTAAATCAAACATTATATAACCTATTCTTTATTTTATTTTAGCTTCACACTGTACCCTGTATTCAGGAAGGTATCTAATGTTAAGTTATTTTTTTTCACATTATTTTTTAAATATAAAAGGCAATCGTGGCACAGTGGATCGAGCGATTCCCGCTCAGGGGAATGAATTATTTAATATTTAACTCGCTCGCATTGCTTGCATGTTACTCTTTCTGGTAACAAAACAAATCGCACCCTTGAATTCCGGCATTCAACATGCAATGTCTCGAAAGTTCGACAATTTGTAGACAACAGAGTGGCTTAATACTAGATTCCTTTGTCTACCCTGCCATTTATCTCTCATTTACAGCTGAAGATGAAAAAAATGGAATATACATATAATTATGTGTCCACCTTCCCCAGCTTCCCACTTCAACAAGCGCGTCAAGCCTACACCTCAATGGACGTGGACCTCCGTCACTCCCTCCTCTCCTCTCTGGAGGCTGCCACAACTAAACACAAGTTACCAAACCCCACCAAAGCATCGTTCCAGTTACAACGGCTGCATTCACCAGTTGTAGCCGCTCTTGACGTCGTTTACGCTATCATGGCGTTGATTGAGAATGTAAATATTATGTTTTCGGCTTATTTATATTTCTGTTATCCTTTTTTTTAGTTTCATGCTGAATTTCGCATATAGAAGGGAAGGCAGAGGGAACCTAGTATTAAAATAATCTCAAAATGTCTCGTATTTGAGAGTTACGTTCTTGAATTTTTTTTTATAATTAAAGCTGATATTTTTGATTTAATATCAAGGTGCTGTTCTTCTTTTGAAAAATATTACACGCAGTCAATGTAAAATGTGCAAGCAGCTAAGAACAAAAACAGCTTATTTTATTTATTTGGCTCTTCTCCTATAATTAGTTATCAGAGATTATAAACAGATGTGATTACTACAAATTTCCACAACAGAATGACTACAGAAACGATACTTAATAACCAGAACCCCCACATAATCCAGGATACAATCCCCCGCTCGGAGGGATTCCAGCTGGCGCTGGCGTGCCTACAGGTGTCCGGAGACGGGGAGTCTCTGAGGCGAGGCGTGTGCGCGGCTAAACGCTGCCTGGAGGCGGTGGCGCGGCTGGCGCACGGTGTGCTGGCGGCCCGCGGACTACTGCTCGCGGGGCCATTTAATTACTTTATTGTGCAAGAGGTTAGTGCTTTCAATTTTAATTGTACGTGGTCCCCACACCTTATATAAAAAAATATTATTTTACTTCCAGGGTACACCTGAATCGTCAGTACTCAGTGGACCCCTCTGGCTGTCTGAGGCGGCGCGGTGGGTCGCAAGTTCGAGTTCCGGACGACCACTTCTAGCTACTTCTTCTAAGGACTCCAATTGCTTGCTTTTGGGTCTACCGCCTAAATTTCAGCAAGAGCCTAGAAAGTAGGTTTTTTATATTGAATACATATAATTTTTTATATTGAAAGTTTGTAAGGATGGATGTTTGTTCCACTTTTACGCAAAAACTACTAAACGTATTTGGATAAAACTTAATGTAATAGATTTTGTAATACAACTTTTGAGGCCATCTTACAACGATTGGGTGGTTATGGGCTCAACTTCCATTTAGCAAAATGAATAATTGACTCATTCATTTTGTTATTATTTTCTTTAAATATAATATACTTTTTTTTACTTTTACTCTTTGTTCCACATATATGTAGATTAGATGTGTTGAGTGGCGAAACTCAAGGATGACAAACCCACAAGGTTTGCCCAAAAGGGGGGATAAAATATTTAATATTTGTATAAATTTCATAATGGGAATACTACTCTTAACACTAGGTTATCCTGGTTCCCTCTCCCTACCCTGTTGTGTGTGAGATAGAGTGAAAATCTAAAATTATATACACAATTAAACTTTATTTTCCAGTTTATTTGGTGCAGCCTTTGAACAAGCGGCCACAAAAAGTGGAGTGACCGTCTCCTTGGACCATGTGGATTCTTCTATCATAACATTGCCTTTATCACAACGGGCTCAATTCTTAGATGCTTTAACCGCTTTATTGGCATAATATTGTAATAATACTTGAAAATTAATTGCTGGCGGTTGTGGGTATAATTCCCACGCGATAACACGAGTTAATTATTTTTATTTCCTTTCCCTGGTGACATTTTGAAAATATTTATATATAAGAACATGTTTTTTTGATTATAATGAGTTGTCTTTAAATTGTTTAAGTTAATTAAATTTAAAATACAATTATTTAAACAAAATAAAATGATATCTCTAAAACCATTTCAAATTTTACAAGTCTGTCAGTGCATGATACCAATTTCCATATTAGATAATGGATGTGATTAAATAAATTAATGTTAAGTTAATTATAATTATTGATCTAATGACGTATAAGTTTATTTATTTGTTTAAAAATGAAATAAATGGTGTACCTAATTTTTTTAATTCTTTGTTTTTTTCTCCACCCCAAAGAATTTGTTAAAAAAAATATAGAAATTCCGGAGATTACAGAAAAGCATCATTATAACTTAATATTTATAGTTCATTTCGTACAAAATAAAATGAATGAATATGCAAATTATTTTATTTTATTAGTTCTTTTTTTCGAATTCTCGAAGCATAGCGAAATCGTGGAAATCCTGCAAATTTTATAGGCGCGTACCATACATGCTTTTTATAATTTCTTATAATATGTGATAATGAGATGAGACAGAAATAACTCTTTATTGAGTTGGGGATATTCTTTTAAATATTATAATAATTTATTTCTATAAGTTTTTATTGTAATTTAAATAATTAAGACTGAACTAATAATAAAATTTAGTTTACATAAACATAGAAAGGTTGTAGAGCAAAGCAAGAACTTATTATTGTCTCTGGTCAAGATGTTTTGGTACTTTCCTTCTTTTTCTGATCAAGATGATTTAGCACTTTCCAAGATTCCTGAAAACAAAATTAATTCTCATTATTCAAATATTAACTTTAAAATAACATATGCTTAATGATGACAATCATGATAGTTAAAGCCACTCTGGCGCAGGGCTACAAGTGTGTGCTTTTCATAAGCACGCACTATGTATTAATGGCATTCTAATTAGTTTATTTATTAAATATAAATTATCTGGTTTCCCATTAAAACGCTTAAATATAAGTTGCCATATAATAGATGTTAATACAGGCCGCCCTCCAACCAGGTGGACCGACGACCTCAAGAAGACAGCGGGAACCCGCTGGATTCAAAGGGCGCAGGACCGAACAGAGTGGCGAGCTTGGGGAAGGCCTATGTCCAGCAATGAACCTTAAAAGGCTGATGGATGAGATGTTAATATTAACTGGCAACCTATCATAAATTTCAGCTTCTCTGCTTCACGCTGTACCTCGCATGCAGCAGAGTAGGCAGAGAGAACCTAATATTAGCACACTTCATTCCTCACTTTCCCTCGAATTAAGGAGGCATTGCGTGTTCAGTGGCTCAACTCCGCGTTTTACTGAGACACCAGAGCAAAGAAATGAAAATATAAAATATTTAATTTCCTCGAGTGGGGTTTGGACCCACAACCAGAACGCCATGACTCGCCTCTACTAACATCTCATATAACATTATAAACATAACATACTTGGAATACCCCTCATTTTCTCTAACTCCTGAGGTGTAAAATCGGCAAACTGGTTTATATCGAAAGTGGCACTATCACTTTCCTCATTAAATTTATTGATTTGACTCAAAGTCTCCACGAAGACCTCATAATGCACCTTCCTATCAGCCTCGCTCTCGTACTGTCTCTCGTAATCTTTTATGAACTTCTCGAACAGTTCTGGGGCATCTTTGAGTTCATAGTGTGGCTTTTCTCCGTTGGCCACGGCGACTGCGAGGAGGACGACAATGGAAGTGAATATTTTCATTATTTAATCCGTTTTCCTTGTACACTGGACTACATTCAAATGTAGAATGAGGAATGCGAAGATATACCGGACTTATATATACTTATATCGGTGAGCTGTGTGTGTTAATTGAGGTGTAATTTATAATTTGTTTAGGGTAATCAACAAATTAAATGCCATTGTATCGTAATTTCTTAACAAGGAGTGGTGCTTAGTATAAATTTAAAGACAAAAATAATGCTTTTGTGATTGGTATGGTTAGCTTAGTTTATTAAATAAATAATCACTTGATTCAAGCGAGCGAAGCTGCGAGCGGGTCGCTAGTGTAATACAATTATTAACATTAGACTAAGAGCCTGTTCACGCACAGATATTTTATTCGCGTATTACATTCTGCCGACGGAATTACACTTACGAGTAGAACGCACTGCGAATAATAATCCATATGTTTTTGTAACTTTAGAGTTGTAACTTCTCGGCTGAGACCAAATTAAAATGTTTATTTATCTAATACTAGGCTAAGGCCATCGTAGCGCAGTGGCGCTAGCGTGTGACTGTAACGCGACGGTTTTGGGTTCATACATTGAATATTACCAATGTATTTCAAAAAACTTCGCTGTGAAATAACCGTGTGTGGTAGGTTGTAGGTAATTAATTAAATGTAAGCACGACTTCTTCTCTTATAATTATATTACGTCAAGGACGGCGTTATAGGTATTTTATATCATATTTACATCCTTATGTATTATTAATATATCGAGAATCGTGAGATAATCATTATATTATAACAGGCCAGTCATGACGCAGTACACATGACAGTGCAGTACAGCACTATGTGATTCTAAACATGACACAGTTTGTGGGTTCGATTTCCACTCGAAGAAATGAAATACCTATATAAAATTTTAATTTCTTCGTTCTGGTGTCATGATAATCGCGCGGCGTAGAGTTTTGCCACTCAAGCAGTGGCGAACTGTTGGGGAGTGGTCATCCCAAGGACTTGATTCCTGTGGAGAGATATTTAATCTATTCCCCGTCTTAGGCTTGCCGTTATTGGCCTGCAGAGTGGCGTGCAAGAACTGTATATTCGAAAGGGTGGAAGTGCTCAATTTGCGTAATAACGGGGTAACCAGCTCACGAGCTCAACGAACAATCTAATATTATAAATATCAAATTAAATATTAGATTCGGTATTGGCAGACTCTACCAATTAATGCCAGGAGGAAGATTAGATTCAGACGTAAATAATGACAAATGGTTCTGATTTTTTTCTCAGAAATAACTAATAAAGTAACACGTTTTCGTCATCTCCCTCGGAAGCAGTATCTATATTAAGAAAACATACAGGTGGAAACGTCTGCTCTTCTTTTGCTGGAGTAGCATACCTATAGGGTAAAATATTTTAAACCCATGCCTAAAAAAATATTCAAACCTAAAATAATATGGATAATCCTGTACAAATAAAATAACAACTTTATGTAAAAATATTTATTACAAATAAAACAATTTATGTTATTGCAAAAGTTCAAATTTAAAGTTAAAAAATAAAAATTTCAAGGTTCTACTACAATCTACAAAAATATATTAATTATAAAAAAACATTTATTCCACAAAGAGAGCAATACCCAAGAGTATATAATTTATTTTCCACCAAAAAGTTGGATTTAACATCAGATTTTGCTAAAAGTAGGAAAATAATTCCTTCCCCCAAGCATAGACCAAGCCCATGAGTATGTTTACTGTCATCTATAGATCTACAGATTTAATAGATCGCATCAACCCTCACCAGACTTAATGGGGTCAAAGGCAAGCCTATTCCATATAAAAAAAACACTTATAAAATAAGTTCAGATATTATGCATGTTTATTTTTAAAATACAAGAACTATCTCAATTTATTCCTATTTTTCAAAGAGAGATTCAAATTGTTGGGAATGAAAGTAAAATTGCTCTAATTTCTCGAATGTAAACATTGATAAGTGGTATGGCTATGATATGCCTGTTATAAAGACCCATGGTAAATTTCTTCATTAGATAAATCCCACCTAATTGTTCACATAATATTATAAATTATGTGAAATGTTTAATATTAGAATATAACAAACTAAATACATATATGTATATGTATGTGTGTGTATATACCAATATATCATAATTCAATGCAATGGTCATAATTAAATTAACATGTAACATTATAAAAATTATATTTTTTTACTTATAAAACGAGAAATGAGATCATAAGCCCTTTTAGGTTGATCATGAGGCACCATGTGCCCCGCATTTCTTACCAATGCTTCAGTCAAATTACCAGCTTTTTTAATATACCCTGCAATTTCATTGTCAATTTTCCAGATCTGCCGACTCGCTTTCTTATATTCATTCGAAGAAGAAAAGTTCAGATTACGCAAGAAATTCTCAGTTAAAGGATATGCAACAATAATATCTAATTGGCCATTGTAAAACAAAAGTCTATAGTGTGATAAAAGTTCAGCAACATAATTAGCAACAGATTTTAATATGTCATATGCTAAATGTATTTGAACTTCTTTGCCAGAATGAAACGGTAACCCTCCTACATGAACACTTTGCCTTACTTTGTCATTATTTAACAGGTTTATATAAACATCCATATTTGACATGTCAGTTGGTACCAAAAAGTTGTAATAATTTTGAAAACCAGTGTAATTTTTAAAGTATGAGAAGTTAGTTAAATCACCATCCATTAAAGAGTCCATGAGTATACCAGCTTGTGCCCAATTTTGTTTGTTTATCTCTTTTATTATTTCATTTTGCATTTTAATAAATAAACTTTTTTGTTTATCATCTATCAGACCATGTTGGTATAAATAATTGCCATAGTCCATCTGGTTGATTGGATCGCAGTAAGCATTACCTAATGCAAGGCCTTTGAGATTTATTTTCTGTTTATTAATTGAGTTTTCTTTATGAATTTCCATAGCCAAAGCTGGAATATATTTTCCGGCATAAGATTCCCCAGTAATATAAAACTCATTTGCCTGTAAATGTGGGAAAAGTTTGTAAAACTGCTGTACACAGCTATTTAAGCCTTTTGCAACACATAATTCATCTTTACAATATCCTTTATCATCATCTGTAAAACTAAATCCAGTTCCTACAGGGTTATCAATGAAGAGCAGGTTGTATTTAAGAGCCCAATGATACTTTCTCACAGCAAATCCAGATTTTTTCACTATTAGGGGGCCATTTTCAGTAAATAGTCCAAATAATGAGCTTCCTCCTGGACCGCCCTGCAGCCATAACACGACAGGAGCATTTTTTTCCTTATTAAAAGCGGGGAAGTACCAAAAATATAAATTGGAATTATATTTTTTATCAATAGTTAGGAAGCCGGCGTGGCTTTTGATACCAAGTTTCTCAGTGATTGACACACGAGAGAGATTTTGGGCTTGCTTAATATTGCCTTTTTCTATATATGGCGTGAGAATGAGCGGGTCACCTGCATCACCTTGAGGATTAGCTTCGAGTTTCAGTCGAGGGTAAACGAAGGGGAAATTTATCGAAACAACTAATGCCAAAGCATTAGAAAATATTACTAGAAACGTTAATAAGTTATTGTTAAAAATATTCATATTGTATTTTATTTAGAACCATAAACTTGTCACAACTTACAAAAAAAACAAATAAGCCATATTTTGATTAAATGGCAAAAGTTCATTGACATGACATTTTTTCGTCGAACGTTGAGAAATTATAAATATTTAACTTATTTTTCATATATAAATTATTTATTATACCATATTGCTATAAATAAATTTGATATCGATATTATCAATAAATATTTGTCTTTATTATTAAGTCTGTTAATCATCTATTTGATTAATTTGATTACATTAAAATGACGTTTTATTTTGAAACATTTACCTACAAATCTACACAAGTATATTTACACAGTGTAATAATGTATTTTCTTTGTTTATTATAACCTTTTAGAAGCCGGTCAAACGGAAAGATAATATACGGATAGTGTTTACTGATAAGGCAAAACTTGTTACAAATTTCAGTTATTTTTAATACAATTTAAATACATTCTTTAAGTTCTAACTTAAACACTTCTCAGTAGCATTAGTGCGCGATCAGCATCAAGCACGATGACTAGGTTATTTTGTATAATTCTAATTGTTCATTTAGCAACAGTTCACAGCTTATTTCATCGATATCCTAAAATAAATCTAGGGGAACCCGATGGAGAAGATACAGGTAGTCCTCTTTTCCTTACACCGTACATTGAAAGTGGGAATATCACTATCGCTAGGACACTAGCTCGCGTGCCTTTCACAGAGAGCTTACGAATCAAAAGCTATGCCGGCTTTTTCACCGTGGACAAGAAATACAATTCTAACCAGTTCTTCTGGTACTTCCCTGCTATGATTAGTGATAAGAAAAATGCTCCAGTCATTGTGTGGCTTCAAGGTGGACCTGGAGCATCCTCTCTCTATGGTCTCTTTGCAGAAAATGGTCCTCTCAGAGTCCGTGACAAGAAATTTGAGAGGCGCAAGTACAACTGGGCCTTGAGCCATCACATCATTTATATAGACAACCCTGTAGGAACAGGCTTCAGCTTCACTGATGATCCCAAAGGTTATTGTATCAATCAAACTCAAGTTGGAGAACATCTATATTCCACTCTCATACAATTTTTCCAATTATTCCCTGAATTACAGAACAATAAGTTTTTCATTACTGGGGAGTCTTATGCTGGCAAGTATGTTCCATCATTAGCTTATACAATCTATAAGAAGAACCCTTCTGCTGAAATAAAGATTAATTTGAAAGCCCTAGCCATTGGTAACGGGTTGAGTGATCCTGAACATCAATTGATTTATAGTAAATATTTGTATCAAATTGGCTTAATTGACTGGAATCAAGCTAGCATATTCGCTGATGCTGAGAGCAAGGCTATCAAACTTATAAAGCAAGAAAAGTGGAATGAAGCATTTAATGCGTTTGACACCCTGTTAAATGGTGATATGATTGATGGGAAAAGTATATTTTACAATATGACAGGCTTTGATTTCTATTTCAACTTTTTACATACTAAAGACTATAATAAAGATGACTTTGGGCCCATGTTACAAAGCAGTTTTGTCAGGAAGTCCATACATGTTGGTAATCTAACCTTCCATGATGGTAAAGAAGTTGAAGAACACTTGAAACAAGATGTTATGAAGTCAGTCGCTCCGTGGATATCTGAACTGTTAGACCACTACTACATAGTGGTCTATAATGGTCAATTAGATATTATAGTGGCATATCCTCTAACTTTGAACTACTTAAGAAACCTTAATTTTACTGGAGCCAATGAATATAGGTCAGCTAAAAGGTACCAGTGGTATGTAGATGGAGAATTAGCAGGATATATAAAGCAAGGGGGAAAACTGGTGGAGATCATGGTCAGGAATGCGGGACACATGGTTCCAGGAGATCAGCCAAAATGGGCACTAGATATGATTACCAGGTTGACTCACGAGAAAACCTTTTCACATGAACATAATATATGGAAACCATGATAATTAAAATTTTAAAATACTTTAAAAAACTACCTACATAAGTTTTTATACCAAAAATATTGTTAATTTTTTTTTTTTTTTTTTTTTT